>NAJI01000011.1:133105-278444 GCA_002179835.1 Calonectria leucothoes | reverse complement strand
TTGAGTTGATCGGAGCGCTGCTTACGAGAGACACAACCGAGCCAAAATAACTCAGAAAGTCGCAATGGGGGAAACGGGCGGTCAAGAAACTGCACACTAGACGGGTGACAGGTCACCAGCACAAATTGTTGCAAGGGTATAGCAAGGAAGCTCGGTATAATGCGACGATTCCGCCGAGCCCAGACCGCATGGTTCGTTTAAACCCATGCGCCGGGTGAGGAATCCTTGGAAACAAAATGGGCCGGGTTTGCAAACATGTCGCCAAGAATGTTTCTATGCGCCGGGATAGTCAATCTAATGGCCAAGGTAGGAGGTAGCCGAGCGAGTGAGATCCCCCGCAATCCGTTTTGTTTCCGGGCAAATGGCGGGGGAGCAGCATGAAGCGATACACCCGCAACCCCGGCGACGTTGCATGCATCATGGGGCCCAGGAAAAGCCCTTGGGCAGCGAGATGACCCAGAACAAACCAAACAACCAAGGTTCGTCCATGACGCGGTTGATCAGCATCGCGGGCCCCGCCGCAAAGGACCCCGCACCGCCACAAGGCCATGGTGGAATCGCGACCCTAAGCTGACGAGCTTCACCAGGGAGCCACGCGCGCCAATGGCGAGCCCGCGCCTGAGGGGCAGGTTGCAATAGTGCCCCTGCCAGCAATTGGCGTTCCGGATGATCGGCAGTCTGTGTCTGCGGGGGAGTCGACGGCTTAATTCGTAATAGGCAAAAAACCCGGCGTCACCAGCGCCGAAATGCCATGGTTTGAATAAGGCCTGGACAAACGCGCCATTCACCAACGCGGGCTTGGGAGGGGGAGGCTGCGAACTTTGTTGATTTGCTGGGATCAAGCTGGGAACGAGCAATCAGTTCGGCTAAGTTGGACCTGGATTCCTCGACTGAGACATTAGGGATGCCTCATGTTTATTTATCTCACCCAGCCTGCCCGCCTTGTCTCGCGCGTCATTGCTGCGACCTCCTACAGACGAGCAAGGCATCTCCAAAGAGCAAATTGTTCTTGGCTTGTTTCTTTTTTGTCCAACGTGCAGGCGAGCCTATTAAGCTCCCGCAAAAGCAACCTCACCCACCCCATCTAGACTGCGGAGAATGTGGAGCCGGCTGCTGGCTGCCTTTGCCCTCGTGGTAGTCCCACGCGTGGCTGCTGCCGCGACGGGCCCGGACAACGATGGGAAATACTGGATCTACGGCGACGGCATTGAGGCGTCGTTTATCCCGTATGGCGCCTCGATATCCAACCTGCTGGTCAAGGACCAGTACGGCATCCAGCGGGACATTGTCGGCGGCTTCGACAACGCGAGCTACTACGCCAAGGACACGCAGCACCCGCACTTTGGCGGCGTGCCCGGCCGGTACGCCAACCGCATCAAGAACAGCTCGTTTGTCATTGACGGCGAGACGTACCACGTAACGCCCAACGACAACCCGACCAAGCAGTCGCCCAAGGGAGCCGACACGCTGCACGGCGGCCCCGACGGCTGGGACTACCGCAACTTCACCGTCGTCGCCTACACCAAGAGCAGCATCACCTTCTCCATCACGGATCCCGACGGCAAGGAAGGGTTCCCCGGCGAGGTCGTGTCGCACATCACCTACACGCTGACCGGCCAGGACTGGCACATCAAGATGGTGGCCCTGGCCACGACCAAGAAGACGCCCATCATGCTCAGCAGCCACACGTACTGGAACCTCGACGGCTTCGCCAACAACGAAACGAGCAAAATCTTCAACCACACGCTGCACCTGCCCTACAGCGGGCAGCGCACCGGCGTCGACAACATCCTGATCCCGACGGGCGAGATCCTGGCCAACGCCAAGGGTTCCGTCAACGACTTTTGGAGCAAGCCCAAGCAGGTCGGCGCTGCCAACGGGGACCCGGAGCTCACGAACAACTGCGGATTCAACTGCACGGGCTACGGTAAGCCTCCTCTCCATAGCAATGACAACCCTCTTTCTACCCTAGACTTGGGCATGGCTAATTGTGCATTTTCCCTCTAGACACTTGTTTCCTCGTCAACCGCGGACAGCTTGGGGCGTACGACTGGCGAACAGAGGGCCCCGTCGCCACGCTGTCGTCGGACTGGTCCGGCATCCAGCTGGACGTGTACACGGACCAGGATGCGTTCCAGTTCTATAGTTGCACGCAGCAGGACGGCACCATGGCGCTCAAGAAGACGCAGGGTCTCTTTGATAATGCAGACTTCCCACGTGTGATTCCCCGGTACGGCTGCGCCGTGCTCGAGGTCCAGGACTGGATCGACGGCATCAACCACCCAGAGTGGTTCCGAGACCGGAAGCAAATCTTTTCCCCTGGCGGAGACCCCTATGTGTTGCAAGCAAGATTTTCCTTTAGCGTCAAGGGCTCGTCGTGATTGCTGTTGGTTGGTTTGCTCTTTTTTTTCTTTTCTATTTTTCAGCCGAGGTATGCGGGGAAATACCATCATGATCAACATGGCAATTGTCTTTTTGTCTTGCATGACTTGCTTATTTGCCCCCCCTCAACACACGGCCTCGGAAGGCTTGCCGGGCTCAAATCCGGGGTTCACGAGTCCAAAATGACAGTGACATGCCCTTTGTGGAGCGTGGCGTAATAGAACGGGCAGCGTTTTGGCCTAATTAATCTTCAGTGTATATATTCTAATTGAGATGCTCGTTGCCGAGTGCGCCTAGCACGTTTCATGAGGCTGCACGCCTGCCCACAAAATACGCTTGGGTGCATGTCGTTATTCTTCTGTTTAAAATCAATGTCTCATATCGCGAAATGATGAGTGACTGAGACCAGACCACACGTGCGCCCGACAACAGACGCGCTAGAGCGCTGACTGCCGTCGGCTGGCCGCGGGACCGCGGTTCAAATAGAAAAAGTGCAAAGACAAAGCGCAATATTCCATGGTGGCGAGACAGGCTGCCAGAATACGGGCTAGTTGCGCTACTGACTTAGTTCCACGCTGGCTGCTTCCTCGCGCGCTTCCTTCGGGTGAGTGGACGCCGTAGGTCGATCTGTGGTCTCACGGCTACCCTATGGCCGCGACTATTCTCCCCTGGTGAGCAATGCCGATTCATTGGTTTAATGAATCGCTATGACGTTGGCTAGTTGGGATCATTTCATGTTTCAGTTCATTTGGTTGTTTTCGTTTAACTATAAACCCTGCTACTATTAGTCCTTACATTATCCTATATTAAATCCAGGTGTTATATCAAAAATCTCGTTACTTGTTCACGCAGAGGCATGTGCGCGCACGTGTCGTGTGCCTGACTAAATTGGCCGACGGTGACATGGCGTATGCATAACGGGCACGCCCCCAATCGGATAATGAATATCCTGGGGCGGCTGCGGCTGGAGAGAGTCAGGTTAGACTGAGGCAGAGCAGAACCTTCCTCCCCGATGTGAAACATTTTTTTCAACGGAATTCTCCAAACGGAAGCTAGATGTTTGTGGCAAGACGCCACTGACTAGTGTGCGCAATAATTCTGGAGAATGTCGGGCCCTAGCACTAAAATTACGAATGCCCTCATCCCTCAGGTGGGACGTGTGAGGAGCGACGAACTGGAAGAAGAAAAGACAGTTCGTGAGACCTGGGGCCCGGTTGCCAAGCCATCGACCAACCATCTCGGAATCCGGAGACAGGCATCTTTGACCGTGGCCGGGTGCTGCGGTTGCGATCTACGAGCGGCGGGGGTCATCTGTGATTGCTTTTTTCCCCTTTCAGCTCTCAACATCGGAGATCACTTTGCGCACGCAACCGTATCCACAGTTGCGTAACCCGCCAGCGGTCCTGGGGCTGGCTTGTTCCGTATCGACCCTGGGAAGAGACCCGCAATAACTTCTAGAATGAGGTTGGTCGACTGCGGGATCTTGTTCAGATGGCGAAGAAAGAGGGGCGCGGTGCTGAAGAGAAAAAAAAGCCAGCCAGCCAGCCAGCCCAGCCCACCTAAAAAAGCAAAAAGAGGAAGCTCGAAACGGAAGATAAGGCCTCATCCAAAATTCAAAAAGAGCTGACAGCCTGCCCACACCATCTACGCACGCCAATGCCGGCAGAAGACGGAGTCCTGAGGACAAGAAGCCGAATGCTGGCCTGTGCCTTCAGTCCAGTCAGTGCGTGACGTGGACAAGGGAGGGGAGCAGAGACGTGTTTTTATGCAAGGCGAGAAAGAAAGGATTGGTACGGGACGAATGCAGGCCTGGCACACACTCGAATGGCGTTTGTACGTGCATACAAGGCATGGCATGAATCAGGGGTCATCGCTGCTCGGAGCAACAAAACTTGGCAAAGAGAGCACTCTAGCTAAGACGCTGGTCGGTATCAGCTATTCCTAGCTCAATGACGTTGGACAGCTTAGCTGCGTCCGGTCCGGGGTGGTGGCTTGGTTGTAACTAACACGCACGCGCATGCATGCCAGCAATCGGAATGAAATTGTTTTTTTCTTGCCTCCCTCCCCAGTCGTAGACGATGGTGACGCCTTCAGAATTCTGCGACAGCGAGCACATGGCAGGCGTTTTTTTCTTTTCCCTCGCTCGCTCGGCATGTGGCGGACCGGGCCCATGACTCGCTCCCGAGCGCAGCTGATGATGAGCTACGCCAATCTCGCCGCAAGCCACGCTTCTAGCGCCAGGGGGGCGGTTCCGCTGACAGACAGCTCCAAGGTGTCGAGCTAGCGGCGGCCGGTCGGCGGCTGGTTGGCCATCCGTCCTTCCAGAGCCCTGTTGGACTAACGCCCGTCGGGCCCAGTCAAAGTCCACACGGCTTTGAGTGCCAACGGTGAGAAGACGCACACCTGCCTTGGCTCCAGCTCACTCCCGCTGCAATACCCGCCACCATCGCGGCTTTGGGACGCGGGGACGGCCATGATTCGGGCGTAAGTGTGAGTTGAGTCAACGGCCCTAACGCAGCCTCCTTCAACGCTCAGACCATTCGCCGTCGTTGGTGCCCGCGGGACCGCTACACGCACCCCAACATGGACATACATGGACATGTCGAGAGGGAGTGAGATGGAGTGCGAGAGAGATGTCTGCTGCGTTTCATAAAGAAAAGGGTCCAGCCCACCAACCAGTCCCGGCATGCTTGGGTTGGCCCTCTCTTTTCCCGCGAGCGAGTGAGTGATTCTTGTACTTGCACACTCTTTTCCACAAAAGAAAAGAAGCCCACCACCCATCCTCGCCACAGACCAGCTTCATTGCTGGCCGATATACAGCAATGGCGACCGACGCCGTGACGAGCTTCGCCATCGAGGCCTTTACCCTCCTCTCCGTCAGCATCCTCATCATCTTCATCCGGACCTATGCGCGCTTCCGACAGGTCGGCTTCCGGAACTTCGAGGTCGACGACTACCTGATGCTTCTCGTCATTGTGCCCTACACCATCGAAACGTGTCTCGCCTACATCGTCGGCGCAAAGTACAATGGCCTCACCAACAGCAGCATGACGGATGCCGAGCGCGAGGCGCTGTCGCATCTGCCCGACAGCGAGGAGTTTGCCCTGAGGTGTGTGCCACTTGCTCAATCGAACTGGGAAAAATGTCGAATGGCTGGACTAACACCACTTGTGACGATGACAGGGTTGGAGGCTCCAAGGTTCAAGTTGCAGGCTGGACCATGTATGCCACTGTCCTCTGGGTTATCAAGGGCTCCATGTGCGCATTCTACTTTCGTCTTACAGTAAGAGCTTGACCTAGAAACCCCGACCGTTGCTCGCATCAACTCACTCACGCCCTCCTCTAGCAAGGCCTCGCCGCATACAAGACGAGAATCTACATTGGCATCGGCTTGATTAGTTGCACATACATTACCGTCGTGTGCTGCTTGCTCTTCAGCTGCCAGCCGTTTGATCGGTTCTGGCAAATCTACCCCAACCCTGGCAGTGAGTGAACCCCAATTGCTTTTTCTGCGATCCACATGCCATGACCTTTGAGATTGACCAATTACTGCCCAGACCTGTGTCAGCCCGCGGCATCCAAGCTGTACATCTTCATCATTGTCATTCTCAACATCATTTCCGACGCCTACTTGCTATTGATCCCGATTCCCATGCTCTGGGGCGCCAAGATTGCCAAGGTCAAGAAGATTGGTCTCGTGGTGCTCTTCTCTGGAGGTATCTTCGTCATGGTGGCTGGTCTGCTACGATGCGTCCTCATTCTCAAGGTACGCCACAACCAACCACTTCCCAAGACACACCCTTGGCAGCTCAACCCGCTAACCCTCTTGGCTTTTTCAGAACCCCGTCACTGGTCCTTCAGAAGGTGCCTCGTGGGCATGCCGAGAATCCTTCGTCGCCGTCGCCACATCCAACCTGCCCATGACATGGGGGTGGCTGCGCCAGAAGCTCAAGCCCTTCCTGGGTTCTCTGCTCTCTTCCAGCGGTCAAAAGTACAAGCAGGGTCCCGAGCCTGGCAGCATCATGCTCAACGACCGGGATGCCGGCCGCACTACATGGCACAGTCGGCAGGTGAATTCCGTCAAGTCGGTGACGCGCAACAACTCGACGGCCTCAAACAACGACATCTTCATCCACACCGGGGAGGCGAGCTCAGACGAGATCATCCCCAACAAATTCGGCGGCATCACAAAAGAAGTCGTCTTCAGCGTGTCGACTTCCAAAGCAGCACAATCACCCGCATAATACTACAAGATACCCCCACAACCCTACGGAAACACTTGCTCGGGAAAATGAGCATCGGATGGAGCATATGGCGCAAAACGGACGCGCACGGAAACAGGATTATTAAAACAATACCCCCCATGTATCATAATGTTTTAAGGTTATAGCATGGTATGATTATGAATTAATTGATGGATACAAACCAAAGCAATGTGCGATGGCGCCCCTCCCGCATCTCCCGATCGTGGTTCGTGATCAAGAAACAAAGCTCCGGCAATGTACCTGGCTGCTTCGGGTAACGTCCCCCTTGCAGGGTGGCGGGCATTTCGAGCAGGGAGCGGCAGAAGCCATGCTGGAGCTAGCGGGCTCATCCTAACCACTTTGACGGCCGACAAAATGAGTCCGTTCGCAGTAGAGCGCCACCAGAGAGGACCCCTCGACAAGGACTCGGGAGATTTGGCGTCCTGCGGCATCTGCGCGCTGTGGCCAGCTGCTCCCGTAGGCCTCCGGTTTGCAGTAAAGGAGCAGGTTCCGTCGCAAGACGAATTGAGCCCGTCGAAACCACCCACGGACTATTCCGCCGCCCAGTTGGGGCAAGTAAAGGGCCATACCCGTCGCCATTATAGCTCGCAGATAGGGCCATCGCAGCCCGGTGCCGGCGCCGTCGCTGGCGCTGGAATGCTTTGCTAAGCCCTACCTTGCGCCAAGGTGCGGAAGCGCGTTTGCCAGACGGTGCTAGATCGACGCAATTCCGCACCTGTTTATTCCCGTCGGTTCCGCGCAATCCCACCGGTTCCCGGTCCTGCTAGAGCCCAATCGAGCGTTAGACTATGTGACTATAAACCTTGGCCCCCTCGACAAACGTGCTCTAAATGGCCCGTCACGAACCAACAGTCCGCCGCCTCCTGCATACGCGGATGCCCTCCCATGTACGTACACTTGTCGGCGTACTTTTCCGGGGAGCGACGATTGGATTTTTCTATTCCATCCAGATAAGGAGAAACTTAAAAGATGGCTCTTTTTCAATAATCTGCGTTAGGCCAGGATTGGCTACATGACTAGATCAAAGTCGTTTGCCACAGTTCCACTTCTCGTACTTTTCACAATTCATTACTCCATTTATTTGGTATGCACGCACATCCTATGACCTCGAGCATAATTTATGGAGCGTTTTCCACTTCTGTGGCTTCAATTCCCTCCAGTTTGTCTCCGATATGTCGTTCCTGCGCGTGCTGGTGCGGCTCCACAGTTCGTCCACCTTTGGAGCCAAGGACACCTCCGGTGATGCCCCCCTTGGAGAAGAGGAGCGGAATGTCTTCAAGCTCAATTCCCTTGGTCTCGGGGTAGAAGCAGTAGACCATGGGAATAAAGACGGCGTTTAAAACGGCGTAGATGATGAAGGTGCGCCAGCCGATGTTTTCTGCGGCTAGTGTTAGCAACTACTCCTCCTTGGCGTCTCCGGGGAGGCTAGAATCGAACACGACTTACCGAATGAGATTGGCGTGATCTTGACTACGGCAAACACTGCCATCCAATTCCACCCTGAAGCAATAGCCTGCATGCGGGTGCGGATACGGGTCGTGTTAATCTCCGAGGGGTAGAACCAGGGGACGGGGAGCCAGCCGACGCCGTAGAAGAGCTGGAAGATGAAGATGAAGGCGGTTGCGCCATACGCCGCGTTTTGCGAGCCAATCGAGAGCAGGATCGAGACCATGACGAAGCAGAAGCAGAGCCCCGCCGAGCAGATCATGAGCAGCGACCGCCTCCCAAACCTGTCCATGAGAAAGACGGGAATGGCCGAGCCCACCAGATACGTGCACTGCGCTGCGCCGCCGAGAATCAGAGACATGTTGCGGCTGACGCCCATGTTCTCCTGGAAGATGGTCGGCGCGTAGTAGTTGATCATGTTGGATCCCGTGAACTGCTGCCCCAGCTGGATGGAGATGATGATGAGCAGACGTCGGAAGTTTTGCGTCTCGCCCCAGCTGAAAAGCTCCTTGAAGCGGAACGGGCCGCCTCGCTGTTCCTCCTCGAGCCCGCTCTGGATATCCAGGATGGTTCGAGTGACTTCTTGGTCGTCATTGTCCCTGCCGCCCAAGGCCGCAATCACGTCTCGGGCTTCCTCGTGTCGGTCGTTGCTGACAAGCCATCGCGGCGTCTCTGGCAGGCCGACGACCTGGAGGACGAGAAGAATGGCAAAGACGGCCTGGAAAGCCAGTGGGAAACGCCATTGAAATGAGCTCTCTGAAAAGCTTGTGCCGTAATCCATCCTGCATGTAAAAACAATTAGCTTTGGAAGACTCGGATTTGGTGAACAGGGGTGTCTGACCAGTAGGCAATTACGACTCCAAGGATGGTCACGGTGCCTTGGAGCGTGAGCAAAGCTCCCCGGATGGAGGCTGGTGAACATTCGGCCTGATAAACAGGCGCAGTTGAGGAGTTCATGCCGTTGCCGATGCCCGTCACGATTCGGCCGACAATGAGTTGCGCAATGGTAGTCGACGAGGCAAGAATCGCGGCACCAACAATCATAATGGCACCACCATACATGAGCATGGTTCTTCGGCCGTACCTCTCACCAACAAAGTAACAAACTATGGAACCCAAAACACAGCCAATGTCGTACAAGGCGGTGATGTTGCCCTGCATGTCGGCATCGGGGTTGTTGAAGTCTCGACCAAATCGGTTGTCGGCTCCAATGATTCCCGACATGACTCCCTGGTCGAATCCGAGCAGGAGAAAGGCCTGGCACGATGCCATGGTCACGGCAGCGATCAGGGCATTGCCCCGGAAATTGTGCTTCCAGAGAGGCATGGTTGGTGTTGCAGTTTGATTTGCTGCTGCTGCTTCTACAAGGGTGCAATGGATACCCTCAGAACTCTCCGCCACACATTCTCAGGGCGCGCTGCGACGACTATCCCATTATAAACACCATGGCATGCCGCTCGGAGACACGGAAACCGGTTGAGTTGGCCCGAAGAGTGCGAGCAAACAGACTGTCGTCGGGGCATCAATGGCACGAAACGCGGGGATTCCGGGGACATATTGTGGGGTCCCCAGAGTGAGATGCGTGCCCATCTCGAAGATGGACGTTCTTTTCGGTCTTGATTTCGAGCGAAAGTGGAGCAGCGGTGCAAAGGTGGACACCTGATAGTATCCCGAAGCCTCCGATCGTTGTTTAATGACCCGTGTGTCGATGAGATCAACGCTCGCTGCTGATAGGACGGATGGCTGGAGAAGCGAATTGATTTGCTACAGCCCTGATCATTCTAGTAGGGATCATCTCACGCACCAGGCAACATTACCGAGTGCCGGCTCTTAAGAATGGTTGCAACGCTCATTTGCCACATGGGTTGCCAAGGTTGCTTCATCTGCTAGTGGCCAGGTTGTTGGCCTTAAACTCGTTAGTTTCAACGGTGCAATTGTTGGCCAACTGTTTTTTTTTTAAGAAGAAGTACCTTCAGTAAACAGGTAGCGTCTCAAACTTTGTTCTCGCCCAAGCCCATCTGAGCACTTGGCCCTCTATACCGCCTCCCTCTGAATCTTGGCTTTCCACTGTGTCGTCATAATCCTACCCTAGCCCGATCCACTTGCTTGCCCAATTACAAGGACGCATTTTGGGCTGCATCGTAAGATCTCGATAGCGCGCGGCATCTGGGATGGATAATGAATCATTTCACTCATTCCGGGTTCCACTGAGGAATGGTCTCGGCGCCGAATTGAGAGGTTCATCTCGTCTCCAACGAGTTTACCCCACATTCTCTACGTTTGGGTCCGCTCTCCCGTTGGTTGACAATTCTCCGGGCTCCTGCCCCATTCATCTGCTATTTTGACTACTCCCAGTGTCTGTCTGGGACGCGGTGCTGGCCATGTTTGAGACCCTGTTTGGGGCCGAAGTGGCCATTGAAAGGCCCAAATTGCGCATTGCAATCCCGGGCTTGGGGCTTAAACCTCAATTCGAGACTATCCCCCTCGGCTTCCCATCCATAGACCGATCGATCGACCGTCTCTCAGGCTATCCCTAGATTAGTCTTGATCTGGAACACGTTCACAAATTTCTCACCGGTGAATTGAGCACGCCTGCACCTTCTATGGACAGATGACAATATTTATATCAAGACACCGCCCATATGCTTGCTAAACCATCAAGTTTTGGGAGTCGTTTTGCAGCTAGACGAGCAGAGCGAAATCGTTGGTACCCTGCAGACGGGCTTTGATTCGAGAGTCGCTTGGGCTTTATGGGGTCGTGTCATCAGTGCAAATCATGTAGCCTCTATCAATAGAAGACCTGACATTATCTAGAATTGGAAACGAGAGTTCTATTTATTTGAACGACGTTGTAGATATTCTTTCTAATAACCGTGATGGGCTACGGGTTGATTTGGGCTGTCTTAGTAGTGATTTCAGTCGCACCATTCTAGATCAACTAACATGGGTCGTACGAAAGAAAGGAATCATCCAAAACCAACCCGAATTAGAGAACCGCATCACGTATTTTAACATAAAGACACAAAGAGCGGAATGTAGGCGAGCATTGTCAGTTTGTTTTGAGGCCCTCTATTTTTGGGCGTAGATTGGTCATTCTCGTTTTGGACATCTCATCGTGTCTGGTATCTAATACTAATTCCCATTTCGCTAACACTGCAATTTTACAACTTGGCCGAGATGTTGACGTGGACGGCCTTGATGTTGGAGTAGGCGGCCAAGCCGGCCTCGCCGAGCTCGCGGCCGATGCCGCTCTGCTTGACGCCGCCAAAGGGGATGCGCCAGTCGCTGTCGTTGCTCGAGTTGATCCAGACCATGCCGGCCTCGATGCGCTTGGCGACGCGGTGGGCGCGGGTGAGGTTTGTGGTGAAGATGGCGCTGCCCAGGCCGTACTGGGTGTCGTTGGCGAGGCTGATGGCCTCCTCCTGGGTGGTGAACTTTGTGATGACGACAAAGGGGCCAAAGACCTCCTCCTGGAAGATGCGCATCTGGGGCGACACGCCGGTGAAGACGGTGGGCTTGAAGAAGAAGCCCTTGCCGCCGGGCCCGGCCGCGGATGGCTCGCCGCCAAACTCGAGCTTGGCGCCCTCCCGCTTGCCAATGTCGACGTACGACTGGATGCGGTCGAACTGGCTCTTGGTGACCTGGGGCCCCTGGAAGGTGGCCTCGTCAAAGGGGTCGCCGAGCTTGGAGATTTCCTTGACCTGCGACTTGAAGGCGGCCAGGAACTTGTCGTAGACGGTGTCCTGCACCAGGATGCGCGACGTGGCCGTGCAGATCTGGCCCTGGTTGGACATGATGCCGCCGTGCGCCCAGGTGGCGGCGAGGTCGAGGTCGGCGTCCTCAAAGACGATGAGGGGGCTCTTGCCGCCCGTCTCGAGCGTGATGTTCTTGAGGTTGACGGCCGCGCTCTTCATGATGTGCTTGGCCGTCGCCGTCGATCCCGTAAAGGCAATCTTGTCGACGTCGGTGTGCGACGACAGGGCCGTGCCGGCGACGGCGCCGAGCCCGTTGACAATGTTGACGACTCCCGGCGGGAACCCGGCCTTGGCCACGAGGTTGGCCAGGTACAGGATGGAGAGAGGGGTTTGCTCGGCCGGCTTCAGGACGACGGCGTTGCCGCAGGCGAGGGCGGGACCAAGTTTCCAAGCAGCCATGGCTAGAGGATAGTTCCAGCTAAAAAAAGACACGATATTAGATGCGTCGCTAAAGAAAATGGTGTGCACAATCGATGAGCTTACGGGATAATCTGGCCGCAGACGCCGACGGGCTCGCGGACCGTGTAGGCAAACTTGTCGCCCGTCGTCTCAATGACCTGGCCAAAGACCTTGTCGGCGAAGCCAGCGTAGTAGCGCAGCGTCTCGGCCACCTCGACGCAGTCCTCGTTGAGGGCGACCTGGTAGGGCTTGCCGTTGTCCCACGTCTCAATGGTGGCGAGGACCTCGCGGTGCTCGTCGACCAGGTCGGCGAGGCGGCTCATGAGCTTGCCGCGGTCGCTGGCCGGCAGGTCGCGCCAGGCCGGGTTGCGGAGCGCATTGCGGGCGGCGCGGACGGCCTTGTCGACATCTTCCGAGGTGGCGGCGTACACGGACACGATTTCCTTCTCGTTTCTGTCCCAATTGCCATGTCAGCCGGGGCTCCTTATTCAATTCATTTTTCACTCGAGCTCTGTCCATGACGTACGTGGGGTTGATGGACGCAATCTTGCCGCCGTCGGACGACTTCACCCACTCGTTGTTGATGAAGAGACCGGTGGGCTGGGCGTAGGAGCGGCCGTTGGGCGCAGTCAGCTGGATGTCAAAGTTCATGTTGGCGGATGGTGGTGCGAATGGCAATGATTGTGCGGGATCGGATTTTAATCAGGTCCAAGTTCACAAACGGACGAGAGCTGCCAGGATATCCGATCGCGACCCGCATGCATTTGGGTTCATATGGGATTGACATGAGACCAACCCGATCGGGGCACTATGCTGCATGTGCGGGGAAGGCCAGGTAGGTTTCAGCCTCTGCGGACGCTCATTGGGCTCCGTCATACGCCAGTACAGACGTGGTAGCAGTAGCCGCGTGTGGGCATCAGCGGGGCGCCATCTCGAGAGCTGCAGCGGGTTGAGCAGCCGGGCCGGCCGACGAGATAAGCCACACGGCACGTAGCGCAGGGCTTTGATGTCTTGGCTCGATGCGGAAGCTGGAGTGCAATCCATGCGGAGGCCATGCTAGATTGCGTTGCATCCGTGCTGTCGCCTGTCATTGCCGAAGCATTATTCTCCGTCGCACCGGTTTCGGCCTTTTGAAGCTGGAATAGTTTCACCTGCGCAGCCTCGGGATACGCTATCTGCGGAACATTTGCCGACCAGGATACCGAGCTGGCTGCACTGCTGCACTCTTTAGTCACGAATACTATGCCTTCCCAGTGCCGCCCTTAGCTCTGTCAGCGCTACTACAATACTGTATACAGGGAGAATGCACAATTAGTACATTGCAACACAAGACCACCACCGCGATGTTTGCATGTCCCGCTCCACACGCACCCATGTAACGCACAGTCGAGCTAGTACAACTTATTATTTACTTCATCAACCATGCCAACATGTAATTACAATGACAAATACAATACAGTGCCGCGACCTCAATTGAATTCAAACTGGCGCAAGGCGGTTCAAAAGATAATGTCAATTATGTGCAAAGAAAAGAAACAGAAACCCCCGGTCTAGCTCATTGTTTGTCCTTGGATTCCGCCTGGGCCTCCTTCTCCCCCACCACGGTAGTTGTAGTGAGCTCCCCGGTGTCCGCCTCCATGACGACGCGCCCCTCGGACTCCTCCGACTGCAGATACGTCTGCCTGCCTTTAATGACCCAGAATCCCAGCGTGACCACCATCATGACGCCGAAGACGGCAATGGCGTAGTTCATGTCGCTGCCGGTGGGGTTGGGGGTCCCGGGGAAGAAGAAGAAGACGGTGGTGATGGCGCAGTAAAAGACGGAGACCCAGTTGGCAACGGGGCCGAAGCGGCCCAGCGAGAACTTCCCGGGCGGGAGCTTGTCGCGGCCGCGGAAGAGCAGCACCACGATGGGCATCATGTACGAGACGGTCAGGGCAATGGTGCTGACGCTCAGGATGGCGTCGAGCACGGTGGATGCGAACGTGTAGAGGATGCCGACCAGGGCCATGATGCCGCCCTGGAGCCAGAGCGCGCGCACCGGAACTTTCCAGGTGTCGTCGACCTTGGAAAAGTAGTTGCTCCAGGGGATGCCGCCGTCGCGGGCGAAACCCCACGTCATGCGCGAGGCCGTGGTGACGATGCTGATGCCTTGGCCAACGCCGTTCATGATGAAGAGAGAGAGAAGGACGGTTGCGCCCTCGAGGCCAACGGTTTGCTTGAGGAGGTCCATAAAGGGAAGGTCCGAGTTGAGAACGACATCGAGGTCCTGGA
Source organism: Calonectria leucothoes (assembly GCA_002179835.1). Classification (NCBI taxonomy): domain Eukaryota; kingdom Fungi; phylum Ascomycota; class Sordariomycetes; order Hypocreales; family Nectriaceae; genus Calonectria; species Calonectria leucothoes. The sequence goes on along the minus strand of NAJI01000011.1, from coordinate 263,923 downwards.
TACAAAAGAGACAGACAACCATGAAGATGAAGCCGGTCACGGCACCCATGACGACGGAGAGCCAGATGACGCGAGGAACGTTGGTCCGGGGCGAGGGAATCTCCTCAACCATGTGGATGGCCGAGTCAAAGGCCGTCAGACCATAGGCAGCCTGGATGAGACCCATGAACCAAGTAACGCCGTCCGCCCAGCCCGTCTGGTTGATCCAGGTCCGAAAGACAAAGTGGCCCGACTGGAACTCCATGCCGGACCTGGTCCCGACGGAGATGAGCAGGGCCAGGCTGATGATGAAGAAGAGACCGACAAAGCAAACACCGACAAAGTTGTTAAACATGGGCAGGATGATATCGCGGCGACACGAGACAATGTTGAAGAGCGTCATGGTGAAGGTGGTGCCGACGTAGAGCAGGAACAGGACCCAGCCCTTGCTCGCGCCGGCCCAGTCGGGACTGAAGAGGACCTTCATGCCGAGCATGAACTCGGTCATGAAGGCGATCTGGGAGGCAGACAGCGTCCACCAGCCAAACGTGTTGATCCAGGCGCACAGGTAGGAAAAGAAGCGGCCGGCGGCCGTGGGCCACAGGCGCGAGATCCAGTAGGCCTGGCCCAGGGCCGTGGGCATGCTGCTGACCAGCTCGCCCATGGACAGGGCCACGCAGACGTTGCAGGCCGTGACGAGGGCGAGCCCCCAGAGGATGGCCACGGGCCCGCCGTTGGTGAGGCCGCTGGAGAGGCCCTGGGCAAAGGTCGACCAGGTGCCCAGCACGCAGAAGGCGAGCGAGAGCATGCTCCAGAGGCTAAACTTCCTCGTCAGCGCCTCGGAGTGGCCAAACTCGGCCAGGTCGTCGGCATCCTCGAGGGCCTGTTCGTCTGGCACGCCATGTTTGAGCGGCGGGTTGGTTTCCGGGTCGTCGGCCATATTTTTCTTTTTTTACTTGTTGTTCTCAGTCGTGTCCGGTGGAGGCTGCTTGCGGAAGGGATTGGGCAGTTCCCGGGGTGCTTCTGCCCGTCATTCGCAACGAACGGGGGGAGGCAACGAAAAAGAAACGAAGAAACCTTGACGGACGACGGGGAGGAGACGAGGAGAGGGGGAGCTGCGGGCTTAATTATAATTACACCTCACTCGAATCAGGGTGCGTACGGGCCAACATATGTCAGGCCAGCACGACACGAAACGACACGAGGAATAATTTTTTTTACATCTGCGAATGCTTTTTCCCAATCTTTTTTCCTAATCCGGCCTCAGGTGATTAATCGGCCGTGTCCAATCGTTGCTGCTCCGTGGTGTGAGAGGGGGAAAAAGGGTGGGCACAGCTGCTCTGCTTATCCGTACTCTCTACTTGGGCGCTGCTGTTATCTCTGACCCCAGCAGCTTTTGATGGGGACAAGGGCCGAGTAGTGTCTACATTGGCCGAGGCTGAGCTGAGGGGAGCTCTGGCCAGCAGCCAAGAGCATGCATTTGTGTGTTATGCGACGGAGAGAAGAAGAAGAAGAAAGCTTCTTTTCTTTCCGCATCAGTTGAAGCCGTCGCCAAAAGGCAAAAACACGATGCGCATGGCCATCGGGAAGCGTTTGCAGGGGCGCCAACGGCCATCCCCACGGGGAATCGACAACGGCCAGATGCCATTACGTGATAGCTCAGAAAAGGGCTCCATGGCGATGGTCTTGGGTACAACTACAGCGACAGTTGCGCCATGGCTTCCCCACGGGGTACCTGAGAGCGTGTTGCAGGGCACGTTGCCAGGTACGGACGGGCAGCCCGGGACCGGATCGAACGTGGTGATGCGACAACCATGCTGCTTGTACGTAAACACGCAGCCAGCAAGCACGCGGGGCCACGAGCGACGCGCCCCGATTAGCTATCGCCGGGGTCCGTCTTTATCGACAAGGACAGGCGACGTCATTCATCGCGTGGGCCCCCAGCGACATGCAATCTATTCCCCCGTTTGGGAATGGTTACATATCCGCCCTACCGCCCGCCGCAGCATGAGCGCGAACTGCCGCAAACGGCAAAGCGCCCCTGGCACCTTGTGCTCTGCACGTTTCCACGCCTTTTGCCGACTGGACTGGTTGGGCTTTGATGCTTGTTTGCTGCTTACCCGCGGGAGGGGCCAGACTTCGCCCAAAACAGACACTCATGTGCATTTTGTTTTGTTGACGATGACATCCATGCCCGCCGCACCGCTCATCGGTAGCTAGTGCAACGCCTTGGGCCTGTTGGACAAAAGCAATTCTACCGCCTTTCGCCCTAATCCTCCAATCCCGCTCGTCATCTGACCCAGCCCGGATGCGCCGGTGGAGTCCCGCGCTTCCTTTGCTTCGCCAAAATCGACGCCTGACTGGACACGGCAGCTCGGCCGCACAAGCCCGCAACGCTGCACCGCAAAGCCGCGACTTGACCTTGAAGCCGTCTTGCCTTGCCGGTCTCCGCCGGTCCCAAAGGCCATGGCGTTTTGCACCGTCACAGCGGCCGGGCCACGGGCGGTGGGGTAGACGACCCAACGTGAGGCGTCCTGCGGCAGTCACCGACGAACAGACGTCTGTCCGTCCCCGTTCCCCGTCGCGTCTATAAGAAGCTGTATCCTCCTGTAAATTGGCGAGAGCTTGGTCAAAGGCTTCGTTTCACCCAAGTCCAAGAGACCGTACAAGTCCCAGCCAATTCGCCCCTCAATTCGCTTCGAGCCAGCCAGCTGCCACATCGACACTCAGTCGTTGCCTCTTACATCCTCGCATGGCACATTCTCTCAGCCCAGAAAACCCACACCATGATTGCAGACACCTCCTCCATCGCCGGTTACACCGTTTACCGGGAAGAGCCCAGCGATGCCGCTCCAGATCTGTCCAAGCTGCACACCGTCCATCCTCTGGGTGAGTTCCGTTGGCCGGCTGCACACTTATCAATGCCACTAACACGACGTTTGCCCCGCAGATCCGCTATCGATTGATGAGATCCGCGCCGCCCGCAAGCTCATCATCGACCATGCTAGCCCCAAGCAGCTAAAGTTCAACTGCCTCACCCTGCGCGAGCCCAAGAAGCACGAGTACACTGCTTTCCGGGCCCGCAAGGCCGCCCGCCCCGACCGCCGCGCCTTTGCCATTGTCATTGAGCGGCCCGGCGGCCAGGTCGCCGAGGTGGTTGCCAACCTGACCACGGGCAAGATCGAGGACTGGAAGCCCGTCTACGATGTCGGCCCGACGCTCACTCTCGAGGACCTCGACGTGTGCGAGCGCGTGTGCCGTGCCGACCCGCAGGTCGCCGAGGTGTGCCGCGAAATCGGCATCACCGACATGTCCAAGGTGTACCTCGACGCCTGGGCCATCGGCTTCGACAACCGCTGGGGCTTCGAGCGCCGCCTCCAGCAGGGCCTGGCCTACTACCGCAACTCCGAGTACGACAACCAGTACGCGCACCCGCTGGACTTTTCCGTCGTCGTCGACACCGAGACCGAGGAGGTGCTGGCCGTCGACGTGCGCCGCGTCAACGGCGAGCGCACCAAGCTGCCCGTCGAGGAGCACAACTACATGCCCGAGTTCATCGGCGACAACTACGTCGACGGCGTCCTCAAGCCCATCAACATCACGCAGCCCCAGGGCGTGTCGTTCCGCATGCGCGGCAACGAGATCCAGTGGGCCGGCTACAAGATGCACATCGGCTTCAACTACCGCGAGGGCATCGTGCTGTCCGACGTGCGCATGGAGGACCAGCACGAGCACCGCGAGCGCACCCTCTTCAACCGCATCAGCGTCGTCGAGATGGTGGTGCCCTACGGCAACCCCGAGGCGCCGCACCAGAAGAAGCACGCCTTCGACGTGGGCGAGTACGGCACCGGCTTCATGACCAACTCGCTCAAGCTGGGATGCGACTGCAAGGGCGCCATCCACTACCTCGACGCCGTCATGGCCACGGGCACGGGCGAGCCGGCCGTCATCAAGAACGCCATCTGCATCCACGAGGAGGACAACGGGCTGCTCTACAAGCACACCGACTACCGCGACGGCACCGTCATCTCGGCGCGGGACCGCAAGCTCATCATCTCGCAGATCATCACGGCCGCCAACTACGAGTACGGCTTCTACCACACCTTTACGCTGGACGGCACCTACAAGCTCGAGATGAAGCTGACGGGCATGCTCAACACGTACTGCATGCACCCGACGGAGACGGCGGCGCCCTTTGGCACCGAGGTGGCGCACCGCATCAACGCGCACAACCACCAGCACATCTTCTCGCTGCGCGTGGACCCCGAGGTGGACGGGCCCAACAACTCGGTGGTGCAGAACGACGCGGTGCCGGCCGACGACCCCGTGGGGTCTGAGGGCAACTTCTACGGCAACGGCTTCTACTGCAAGAAGACGCCGTTCCGCACCGCCAAGGAGGCCGTGGCCGACTACAAGTTCGAGACGAGCCGGTCGTGGGACATTGTCAACCCGAGCAGCATCAACCCGGCCTGCAAGAAGCCCGTGGCCTACAAGATCCTCAACAGCAGCTGCCCGGGCCTGCTGGCCAAGCCCGGCAGCATGGTGTACAAGCGCGCCGCCTTTGCGCGCCACAGCCTGTGGGTGACGCCCTACAAGGACTACGAGCTGTTCCCGGCCGGCGACTACGTGTGCCAGTCGACGGGCGAGGAGAAGCACCCCTACAACTCGACCATTGTCGACTGGGTCGCCCGCGACGAGCCCATCGACAACACCGACATTGTCTGCTACATCCAGTTCGGCCTCACCCACTTCCCCCGCTGCGAGGACTTCCCCGTCATGCCCGCCGAGCCCGTCAGCGTCATGCTGCGCGCCTCCAACTTCTTCCAGAAGAACCCGGGCCTGTGGGTGCCGCCCTCGGCCATCTGCGTCGACAGCGTGTCGGCCAACGCCTTTGCCTCCAAGGAGCAGAAGCCCGACGACAAGCCCGCTGCTTCGTGCTGCGCTGCTCCCCCCAAGCTGTAGCGAAGAACAGCAGCTTGCTTTTGTGTGTAAAAAATCATTTGAATTTTTGTTTCTTTTGTTCAAAACAGCGAAATGCATTGCCGTGTCTAAACACTTGCATCTGGGAGAATTTGGGATTTTTATTTAACGAATCGGGGCGCTTTTTAACTAAAAGAGCGCAGTGCATTGCCGTGTTTAAACACTTGCATCTGGGATATGGGAATTAACGAATCTGGCGCTGTTTTTTATTGATCATCATGGTTTTCGCCACGAGTTGGATGGAAGATGGCAGAATAGTTATGAGTAGAGCAAATCAACTATTTGGCTATTTAATATTTGACAATTTCACTATGCAACCACCATGAATGCGGTTCCCGCTAGAACCCTTCCCGTCCGCGTAGCTTGCGAGTAGCGGGAGAAACCGCATCTAGGGAGCGGATCGGGCCTTTTTTAGCTGCCCCACGCCATGTGAATCGGTTCAATTAGGACAAGCAGCCCAGCTGAAACGCATTCGAAGACCGTCAAGCGTTGACCATGCACTGTCGGCTTCTGATCCAAGATACACTCGACTGGATCTCTCGTATGCCCCGGACATCGGATTTCAACAGTCAAGAATAACATGGCTCTGTTGGTGTTTCAATTTGGGGAAGAAACCATACGTCTCTGTGATGCGTTTAGCGCATCACCTTTGGCTGCCCAACTTATACCATAGGAATGTAGCTAATTTCCTTACGGAAGCACAACAAACAACTGCACACATCGCATGCCTTGTATTTACGTGCACAAATGGTCATGATATGCAGTGGCGCAAAGGTGAGTCTTGGTCATGACCGCCTCCTCCCATCATCTGTCAAATCGGCCTCCTTATGATGTGGCTCCCTAGATCGGGGTATTCGTCTTATTCTAGACGGCCTGCTAACTGAGACCTGTGAATGTCTCGGCAATGTTGGTGGTTAGCTGCGTATGCAAGCGCCACGTATGGCGACGTTCCCTGTTCCCTACTTCCATTCGAGTGGCCACATAATTCAAATCAATAAATCCAACCCTATAAAGTTTTGATATTTCCGCCCGCCTGCCATAGCTGTCTGAACCAGCCAATTCTTTCCCCAAGCCTGCAGTACAATTACTTTAGCATAAACATGGCCGCCCGCGAGAAGTCCATCAACCTTATCCTTTGTTTTGATGGTACCGGCAACTTTTCTAGAGGAACGGATGCTGATACCAATGTGGTCAAGCTACTAAAGAATTTAGACCGCAATGATCCTCATCAGTTTCATTACTACCAACGCAAGTCTGCCACTTCTCAATTGCCAATGTCTTGTCGCTCACTGTAATAGCTGGTATCGGTACATATGAAGTCAATGAACCCTTGATCACTAATTCGCCCTTGCACAAAGTCAGGAGCTTGGCCTCAAAGGCATTTGATAAAATGTTTGGAAATACATTTTACGCACATGTCATTGGTGGCTACAAATTCATCATGCAACACTACGAAAGTGTACGAAAGCTAGACTCTTGATGAAGGAAACGAGTTGCTGATATTTGGCTCTCCAGGGTGCCAAGATCTACATGTTTGGGTTTAGTCGTGGCGCGCATACAGCAAAATTTCTAGCGCAAATGGTCCAAGATGTGGGTATCCTGTGCAAAGGCAATGATGAAATGATTCCGTTTGCCTTTAGGCTCTTCCATGACTACTTTCACGACCAAGCTAGGATTCTCAACGCAAGTCTAAAAAAGAGTGGAACATATCCCAAGTCTCTACTTGAGCGGGAAGAAGAACAACAGGAAGATGATGTGCTTCTTTTGGTCCAAAATGGTGATGGCGTGAGCGGTAACCAATCTGGTCTTCATGAAAGCGCACCCCTCTTGAGCGCAAGAAACACACGCACGCTCGGGAAACCCCCGCAAGGTGCCGCTACACTTGAGGATCTCCACGAGTTTCGTGGAACCTTCTGTCGAAAGAACCCAGTGGCTACACAACGCGGGTTCAACAATACCGACACCAAAGTTCACTTTCTCGGTCTATGGGATTGTGTTTCTTCTGTTGGCTCGATGGAGAAAACAGAAGCGCCCATGTCTGTATTCGGAATCGCCGAGCATGTCCGGCACGCTGTGGCCATTGATGAGCAGCGCGTCAAGTTCAAGCCCTGGCTTTTGGCTCAAGATATTCGTGATTTGCAGAGGGTCAAGATGCAAAACTCGCCTGTGGAGCGAGAATTCATGGGCAGCAGGAGAAGAATCATTGATTATCAGGACATCAAGGAAGTCTGGTTTCCAGGCGATCATTGTGATGTAGGCGGCGGGTATTCCGCTCGGGATCCCGACGCAATCCATGGTGAGGGGACGAGTGGAGGAATGGCAGCATGGTGGCGTGAGTTCAAAAACGTCTTGTCAGGCGGTGATTGCGCAAAGACGCGCGGACAAATGCAAATGAGTGATGTTTCACTCGCGTGGATGATTGACGAGGTAAAGGACATTGACGGGCGAGAGGTCGGCACACGCGAATTGGAATGGAACAAAGAAAGGCTCAAAAGGTTTAAGCAGAGTCTCAATAGGTGGAGGCATCAGTTGAAAGAACGTGCCTCTCAAGACAGTGAACTTGATGGTTTACACAACTCACTCCGATTTCACCAGGGAACGGGATTCCTAGGGGTGCTGTCATGGAAATTTCTCGGTAAGCCACCCTCACAAGCTCCTGTGCCACAAACACGCTGATTTTTATAGAGTATTTCATCCCATCTACTCGTTGGGAATTGAGGGATAACGGATGGGAGCTACACAAGGCTGTTAATCTTTGCCGGCCTCGCGATCTTCCGTGGAAGGCTGTTCTGCACGAATCCGTCCTTTGGCGACTAGAGAATGATCCAACGTATCGCCCAAAAAACACTCATGGTATCAAAGGAGCAATACCTTGTTTAACCAACAACAAATATTTTCGGCATCATGAATGGTCGATCAAGCACCACAACATGTTCACATTTCCCTACACTGATGAAGCCCTCGTCGAATGCAAACGTTAGGATTGTTTGATTGATATTTGCTCCAACACGAAGGATAGTTGGAATTATTGAATGGGAATTTTATTTTTGATGCTACCGCTGAAAATAACACAAATTAAGAGATAGTATCAAAGAATACTGGGCAGATGCCTTTCAATCCTTGGGATGTTGTCTTGCTTGACTGCTTTTCGTAGTAGCTTATAGGGTAAGGGGGACAGTCAGATTGGAGCGGCCCGTGCAGTCAAAATGTACCCGATACATGCTCCACCACTTCTTATCGTCAAAATAAACTGAGTGGGTCGTCTCATATTTTCTTTATCAATGCTGTTAGCATTCGCAACGATAGGTGGTACTGATGTGTAATGGAAATGGGGAACAGCTGCGTCTATACACTAGGATCTAGTCCGTCATTGGTTTCATAGACTCCTTCGATACATAGACTTTGTGCCCATAAAAAGAACAAACCCTTGCTCCAGCAAGTGGAGGGATTTTCTCCATCGGTTCAGTCAGGGGTTGTTGCACAATGCTCTTGTGGGCCTGGATTTAAGCATCAGTTCGGAGTTGTCATGCCATGCACGTTTTTGGATGACCGCTGACTCATCAGACCTCGGCTCAGATGCCGTCATGTCCTTGCAGCCCCAAGTTGGGAAACTTGGCATCTCTACCGTCTCCGCAAAATTATTACCATGACAAAGGTGAAGCCGGACCAGCGGAGAAAAGCCTGGGCCCCAAAGAAGCAAAGAAGAGATCAGGATGTGCCACTTGCAGGCGAGTACAGTCTTCGCTTTCAATTCCATTAAAAAAAGAAACCTCTAACTTGGTATAGAAGTACCATTATTTACAACTCCTACTGTGATTGCAGTGCGCTGACTAGATATCAACTCAGCGAGGCGTGTAAAGTGTGATGAGACTCGGCCTGTATGCTCAAAATGTGCGTGGTGCAGCACCAACAGAATGAGGGAATATTCTTACAAGTCACAGGCTCACGAGGCGGCTATAAATGCGAAGGCTTCTCTGGATTGGAAGGACCAGCCCTGAAGCCGCCATTACCCGTGGCCCCATCTCTTTACAGCGCCGCAGAAGATGCAAGAGCCTTGAGCTTCTTTCAGGACAATGGAATTTCAATGCTGTCAAATGGCTTCAACTGCGATTTTTGGGAGCGACTGGTCATCCAGGCGGCTCATGCCAACGCCTCCATTTTTCGCTCGGTTGTTTCATTGAGCATTCTCCTTGAAGATATTTCCACGTGGCAGATGAACTGGTCTCAAGGTTTGCAGGCGCCGCGGAATGAGAAAACGAACTTAGCTGTGAAGCATTACGGCGTGGCATTGAGACAGCTGTCAAGCCATTTAGGTCAATCAGAGTCCATGAATGTTGTCTCGCTAACCTCATGCCTAATTTTTGCCTGTATCGAGGTTTGAGCTAAACCCCTTCAATAAAGAATTTGTGATCAAAAGCTGACCTTGTCAAGTCTCTGCTAGGAAACATAGCCGGCTCTGCAAAACTGACTAGAGCTGGATTAACAATGCTAAGCCGAGCGGAGTCCACAAATATCAATTCAGTATCTCATGGCCCCCTGCGAAGCTTTTTGGTGGCTCTTATGAGGATAGACTCTTTTCTCGTGCAGGTTCGTCACCTCTACAGTTCCAGATTTCAACTTCTCACTGCTGTTCATCAGTTTCAACGCATTCATGTTCCCGAATACGACCCCCCTTCCATCTTGCAACCTGATCTCTCAATTCCATCACACTTTTCAGACTTGAACGAGGCAACAGCCTATCTAGATGCTTTAGTCAATATCTTGAACCACCTTGAAAACACAGGAGACTCCGCCCGGTCATGGGATATTGCTCGGTGTCGTGGCTTGTACTCTCAATGGAATGCCGCATTTGACCGGCTGCAGGAGGCCCAGTGCTCAACATTATCAGACTCAAAGAGGAAGAAGCTGTGCATTTGCAAGGTTTGGGCCCTGGATACCTATCTTACTCTGCACGGGCCTGAAGGAGATGTACCAGAGAGCTCGTGGGATCATCATGAGCCATCATTCAGAGACTTACTGTCGTATGCCTCTGAAGCTAGCGATACAGACCTGGCGACCCAAGCTACGAGGTCTTTCTCTCTGGGCGGGGGTATTTTGCTTCCACTCGTGCGGCTGACTCTGAGATGTCGAGATCCTTCTATCCGCCGAGCCTCGATATCCTTGCTTACTCGGCAGTCACGCGCTGAAGGGCCTCTTTTAGGTCCCATCGCGGCTAGGATCATGGCCAGAGTTGTGGCCATCGAAGAAAAGGGACTGGGAGTAATTTCGAGCAGCTCCGAAGTGCCCGAGAGGTCTCGAGTCAAACCTGTGGTGGTGGTGCTGCGTGGCGAGAACAACAGGGCGGCCATTTCCTACTCGCGGCTGGCTGGTTCAGATGGACAGTCGCGAGTGGTTGTACACGAGACTTTTTGATCAGTCAGCGGTGAAATGAAAAGAAAGTGATTTGATCCTTCATCCGTAGCATCCTCAAACACGGTGGTTTTTGGTCTGCATCTGTAGAGCCTAATTCCAAGTGCCGCGCCAAGGCCGAAAGACAGGGACCGAACGACGCGACCAATCAGATGTCCAGATTCCCCATGACGACACCCATGAGCGTCTCCACAAGCGTGGTTTATTGGAGTGTCCGGCCTAGAAGAGTAAGCTATGCGTATTGCCACTGATTTGGACCAATAAGGGAATTGCTTCATTGGAGCCGAGAAGTCATCGGGGCTACCACGGGTCAGTTTTTGGCTGTGCTGGGGCACATTGAGATAGATGCCAGGCATCTGGCTGGGCATGCATCTGCACCGTGATCTAGATCAAGTATAAAAGTCAACCGCGTCTCCCTTAAATGATGGCATCTAAAATCAGATTACACATCTCCCTATACTCAAATTTGAACTGCCTCTTGGGCATTCCAGACCTTTCTAATGCTTGCTTCCTTCTCCTGGCGTGGGCATTTCTCGCCCGCTGTCCTCGGAGTAGCCATTTCCTTATTGTTCGCTACAGTTACCAAAGGAGAAATTGTGGACGGAACCCTGAAGATATATGGCGATGATGATTACTCGGTACCTATGCGACGACTTCTCCCCGTTGATGCACCGCGAGCTCGCTACCCAGGATTCAAACCTGAAACCCTCGTTCTCAAAGCCGGTACTGTTCGACGAGAAGGTGCCAAGGAATTGCCTTGCGATATCCTATTTGAGCGGGATGTCCCCTTGTCGCTGCGCGACGGAACAGTGATTTACACGGACATCTTCCGACCCGTCACCAATGAGACTGTGCCGGCCTTGGTGGCCTGGAGTCCCTATGGCAAAGAGATTGGCGGTCAGTGGCTCGACGACACGACGAACAGAACCAATGTGCCGCTTTCCTGGGTATCCGAGCTCCAAAAGTTTGAGGGCCCTGATCCGGCTTACTGGGTCAACCAAGGCTACGCAATTCTGAACCCGGACCCTCGCGGTGCGTACAGCTCAGAGGGCAACATGACGTACTGGGGCCGACAGCTGGCCGAGGACGGCTACGACTTTATCGAGTGGGCTGCTGTCCAGCCGTGGAGCTCCGGGAAGATCGCCCTGTCGGGTAACTCGTTTCTGACCATATCTCAGTGGTACATTGCCGCAGAGAACCCTCCGCATCTGACAGCCATTGCTCCCTGGGAGGGTGCTACTGACCTCTATCGAGGTGGCGCGCGACCTGGCGGCATTCCGAGCCCGGGGTTTCAAGAAGCCATCATGACGACGTATTCTGGCCACAATTTTATCGAGGACCTGTGTCGGATGCTCATCAACGAAGGCTTCGTGAACACTTACTGGGAGGACAAGATCCCTAAACTGGAAAAGATTACCGTTCCTGCCTACGTAGTCGCTAGCTACACGAATGTTATCCACACACTGGGTACCTTTGATGGATACCGTCAAATCTCGTCGGCCAACAAGTGGCTTCGCGTTCACAACACTCAGGAGTGGGAAGATTACTACCAGGAAGAACACGTTGCGGAGCTTACGGAATTCTTTGACTACTATCTTAAAGAAAAGCCCAACGATTGGGAGTCTACGCCCCAGGTCAGAATATCTGTCCTGGATCCTGGAGCCGAAGATACCGTGAACCGAGTGGTGCCCGACTGGCCAGTTCCCGACCTCGCCAACAAGACTTATTACCTCCAGGCCGATGGAAACTTGGCCGAGGAGACTCCTTGTTCTGATGGGTCGCTATCGTACAGCGTGGATGAGCATCCCGAAGGAATCACGCTCAACTATACGGTTCCCGACTTGATGGAAATTACTGGCTACATGAAGCTTCGGCTCTGGGTGTCCACAGACGGATCATCAGACATGGATCTCACAGTAAAGGTTGAGAAGCGATCGGCAGATGGCAGCCCGTACGTGACTTCGTCTGGAAGCGAATCGAGCAGTACGATTGCTGCTTCGGGCACTCTGCGGGTATCCCACCGAGCGCTGGACCCCAATCGGTCAACGGCCTTTGAGCCCTTCCACCCGCACGACCGCGAGGATCTTTTGGAGCAGGGAGAGATTGTGCCGATTGAGATTGGCCTCTGGCCCATTGCATTGCGCTTCCACCCCGGCGAGCGATTGGCCTTGACCATTGCGCCAACGGCAATTACGTCTGCGGACACAGACATGGGCTGGGGCACACAAATCATTCCCATTCCCAAGGAAGGCGGCACGTTTGTTTCCGGAACCAATGTGACGCTGCTGCAGCTTGGAGGAGCCTTGGACTCGAACCCAGCGTTTGTCAACGAGCAGAGGATAGAGACGCCCAAGAGCAGGAACAACGGGACCCATTTCATTCATTTTGGGGGCAAATATGACAGCTTTCTGCTGGTTCCAGCCAACATTACTGAGAGCGGCTAAGACAGCAACACTTTGTGTTTTTTGTGTGTAGATATTCTTTGCTATGGAGACAGAGACAGATTGACAAGACAAGCAATTTAATCTTCATTTTTCATCAATGTTCAAGTTCTTGATTTGACAGGAACAGCTCAACACGATCAGTCATAATTCAATCTTCATTATATTCATCAGGTAACAGTGCTAGTATCTTCATAAATCCAGGCTCAAACAGCCCTCATCATTTACAACGGGCGGTCCCAAATCTCCTTTGACTTTAAGCAATCGCGGACCTGCTGGTTTCCGAACTCCGCGTTGCTCGTGATGAAGCCTGCCTCGGGCCTGGTGTCCGGGCCGGGATCGTTAAAGCAAGAGACGTGTCTGGTGTTGTCCTTGCCGACCTCGAGGATGGTGCCGCCGGGGTGCTCGTCGCTCACGACGCAGGCGTACATGGCCTCGGCGACCTCCTCGGGCGTGACCCAGCCGTCCTTGGACTCGTCGACGTTGCCGAGCTTCTCGGGGTTTTCGGTCCACAGGGGCGTGCGGACGACGCCGGGCGCGACGGCGGTGACGCGGATGCCGTCGCTGGCCTCGATGGGCTCGAGGCTGCGCACGAAGCCGGTGATGCCGAACTTGGTGGCGCCGTACATGGGGGCTCTGTAGACGGGGAAGTACCCGGCCACCGAGGCAATGTGGACCACGCGCTTCGGGTTGTCGACCGACGTCTTCTGCTGCGCGGGCCTGTCGGAGCCCGGCGCGGCCTTGGGGTACAGCCAGTGGGAGATGGCCATTTGCGTGGCGCGGATGGGATGTGTCAGATTGATGTCGATGAGCGCATAGTGTCCCGCGTCGACGTCATCTCTGCTCTCGGGCGAGCCTGGAGGGTGCCAGAAGCTGGACCAGTGTGGCTCGTAGACGCCCGCTCCGGGACACACAATGTCGAACTCGCCAAACTCGGCAAGCGCCGTCTTGAAGGCGCCCGACAGGTCCTTCCACGAGGTCACATCCGTCTTGACAAACACGGCTCGCGAGGAGCCATTGTCCTTTGCCTGGTGCTGGTCCACGAGGGCCTGAGCCTCTGGCCGGAGCGACAGGTCGGCAAAGACGACGTTGCAGCCGTTTGATAGGAGGATGCGGGCGAATTCCAAATTGATTCCTGTTACGGCGGTTATTAATACCCGTCGGGGAATTAGGTCTAGCGGTTGAGCGTCGACTTACCGGAACCGGCGCCCGTCACGATGGCAGTTTTGCCCGAGACGGAGAAGGGTGCCATTGTTGGGTTCTGTGCTGCTGGCGGGATCGCTTGCTTGATAGGACAGCAATTAGGATCTACATACACGAAGAGAGCCTTTGCAGCGCAATAATGCAGTAGCAGATGCCGTGATATATACGAATACCGACGGCAATTGCTTAATTTGGCTGCCTGCAAAGCCCGCCCGCAACCACCCCCACTGTGCCATGCAATGTTAACCCCGCACTCGCCTCGATAACCGCGTTGAGAAAGTTCCACCCATCTCTCGGCTCGCTTGCCTGGTTCAGAACACCATCGGCGTCCCTGGTCTCCTTATTGTTCTCGACTTCCAAGATCTTCTCTGCAAACTATCTTGACTGAATATTGCATTGCATGATATTTCTGCGCTCATCTGCCCAATCTGTCCCTAGTCTGAGGGGGAATGCGTTCCTACTCTGGATGGTTTGTGACCAGGCCCCTCCCCTCTCTCTATATAAAGCTGCCGTTAACCCCCTGGTCGCTAGTCTCACCTGTAGATGTCGCAAGCTGAAATGCGACGAGATCAAGCCCATCTGCGGCCACTGTACCAAGGGCTCCAGGGATTGTAGTTATACAGAGCGGTCCGTCTTTCGGAATTTCAACCTTCGCCCGCAGTTCAAGCGCAAGAATAAAAGCATCAATGCCTTTGCGGAGGAGAAAGCTTCCAACTTTGACCGCACTCATGTGTGGTTAGAAATTCCACCACAGCGTTTGTTCCCACCTCGAACCATCATTCCCTCGCTAACGGTGACCAAAGTTACATTTATTCAAATCCATGATCCCTATTGTCACGAGGACTTGGAGGGCTTGGAAGACGTGTCGGGGCTGGCCGAGAGTGACCACGGTGATACTGACTTGAATGATATTGCTTCACTTGGCCTCGAGCAGCCCAATCAAGAATTACATAATGATATTGAACTGGGACTGCATCCAGCTTCTAGTGATGCGGACTTTTCATCATCTCACCTCTCAAATCATGTCGAGCCTGCAATCGACCCAAACATCATCTCTCTACACTTGGTTAGACATTTCAAAGAGGGTCCAGGCCAATGGTTAGTGCAAAAGGCAGTTCCACTTCTATTTTGCTAATATTCTGTAGGATGGATCTCTTTGACACGGGCGCATACTTTTCATCCAAGGTTCCTGTCATAGCAGCGAGTCGGCCTCTACTCAAGTCTGCGGCATGTGCACTTGCCGCCAAACACTTGCAGCATATCGATTCCAAATTTTCAGACACTCAAGTATATCCCAATCGCTTGTATAGTCGCGGTCCCTTGGGCGATCATCATGTTGACTGGCACTATCAATCCGCGACGTATTACGATCAAGCCATTGGTCATCTGAAGGAAGCAATCAACCTGCAGACATTAGACGACGACACATCAGACAAAGAGGAGGTCTTTGCGGCTGTCGCCATACTTTGCACGTATGAATTAATGACTGCGCCGGGAACGGCCTGGAGAGCCCATCTCAGCGCGCTGCCCCTCTTCAGCCCCGAAACGAACATGTCTGTCCCATGCTCCCCAGTCATCATACCGCGAACCGCCATAAAAGGGCCTATATTTTGGAGTCTTGCGAGACAAGATTTGCTTTGCGCGTGTACGTGTTGCTAACTTGTCAGTGTTGATAATTCTTACTGAACATTTCTAGTCATTAGCGAGACACAGACCCGTCTCGATCTCAAAGACATCCGACTGTGGCAGAATGCAGGTCTTGCCACGGACCAAGACGGCTTCCTCCAGCCATTCAGCCCGCCCAACTCGGCCGACGTTCGACCGTCTGCCGACGTGGAAGAGGACACAAAAAGCAACGAGCTCACCTGGCTCCTGGGCAAGCTCGCCAACCACCTCACATCGGGCGACGCGCTGTACCCCGAGGATTACGCGCTGCCGCCGGGCCAGAGGCCGGTGATTGGCGTGACGCAGGAGCAGCTGCTGGAGAGGTGGAAACTGCTGGTCAACGAATTGCAGAAGTGGCGCGCGAGTCTGCCGGCCACGTTTGAGGCGAGCGCTCGCACAAAGGCGCGCAGCCACGGCGGGAAGCAGCGGACAGGGACAGACGGCGACGATGGGCGGGGCATATTCGACCAGATCTGGTATGATTTGCCACTCTGCGCGGCAACGATGCAGAGCTATCACATGGCCAGCATCCTGTTGCTCGTCAACCGGCCGCAGGAGTCCACCGCCATCCGGTCCACCGTGTCGGCCCGCCTCAAGAGCTACCGCCAGATCCAGGTTGAGGTGCTGCGGCACGCCAGGGAGGTGTGCGGCATCAGCGCCGCCAACCCGACGGCCCCCGTGCGCATCAACTCGGTCCAGGCCCTCTTTGTCGCCGGCCAGGTCTTTCACCAGTCGCCCGAGCAAGACGCCGTGCTGCGCCTGCTGTCGGGCATCGAGAGGGATCTCGGCTGGACCACGAGCTACCACCGGGCGAAGCTGGTCGACGAGTGGACGGGAGACCAGGATGGCCGGGATTGCGAGAGGAGCCCCAGCCAAGACTGGATGCTCTTCTAAAATAATGGATTGATTGATGATCAATTTCTGGCCCCTCCATCACCTTCTGCTTCCCCGCTTCAGACATCCACTTGAGCTTGCTGCATCCTATTGCGTCTGCGCTGCGCAGCTCAGTTCGGTCCAAATGCCACCGAGGGGAGCTGGCCAGTTGTCAACGGCCATGTTGCATCGTCCTTTTTTCAACTTGCAACCGCCCCGCAGAGAACTAATGGGCTAGTGGGAAATGCGCCACCTCGGCTCGCCTTCTGCTTTTGCACTTTTGCCAGTCACGAGGTCGACCCGCAAAGTATGGCTCTGGCGGTGGAGCCTGGTGCCGCCAGCGATTTCGGCACTCGAGTCGTTTGTGCGGAAGGACGCGCAGTGATGCGGCCAAATTGCGCTGCGTTTGACGCTCTTCTAGATGGCGGGGCTGAATCTTTCCTAAGAACAAAATAACATAAAATAAGGAATAACAGCCTAGGGGAATTATGGTATTATTGTCACTGCCTAATCTAATGCCAAATGCATACGCTGCACGGCACTGGTAACCAGGCCAAATCTGTCATTATTTCTCATGTCTCATGACTCATAAATAGACGGTAGGCTCAACCGGATGATCCAGGAACCAGGTCACAGTGTGTTCTTTTGGGCCCGAACAAAAGAAAACAATCAACTTAAATCCCACTATCCTGAGTCTTCGTCGGAACTGCTCGGTACCGTCGAGTACCATTCGTCTTCATCCTCGGGGAAGTCATCTACGCCGGCAACGTGATGGCATTCATGACACCCCGCAACACAGGCAGTCTCACTGTAAGTATGGGTGAGCCGATCTCTCAACCGATTGTTGCCCTCCTTTTGATCCTGCATCGAAATGGGGTGTTTCGATTCATTTGTGGGATTCCACGGCATATACCGCAGCTGTAGTTCGATTTCGGACTTGCTTTTGTCTGCCAGCATTGAACTTCCCAGAAACTTCAGGCAGAACTTCTTCTTGTCCCACCAAAATTATATGGTAGGGCCCAAGAAGATCATGTTGGAAGATAAATCGGATGCGCCGCATCTTAGAAGCGTGTTGAAGATTGACAGGGAGGGAGGGTCCGGGTCCATCCAAAATATCATTTGCTGGAGCAAAAGATTTGACTTTGAGGCGTTGGCGAGGTTGTCGGTCTTGTTGTTCCATGTAAATGGAACGATGTGACAAGCGTGCGGATGCAGCAACTTTGTGATGACACATCGGTTGTTGTCTGCGGCTAGACAACGCTGTCGCTACTTCTTGCTCCGATCGACTTTCTCTTCCTCCGATTTCTCCTTTCCCTTCCCCCGTCTCGCTGGACCGAATTCTGGGTTGCTAGGTAGGTCTTCGGCTTGCCTGTCTGGTTTTTGGAAGACTGGGGAGTGTTAGCCTCACAGCATGTAATGACGGGGATGAGTGGACACACAATGCTTGACCAGTCCTTCCACTCCATCAAGCACCTGCGCCATTGCGTGTGGGATAGGAGGAGTTCGGAGCCCGTCAAGGGGCATGAGAAGGAGAAGACAAAATTGCAGGGTAGTCAGCTCCCAGTCTGGGTCTGTGCTGGCGCGCAACTCCTTTTGTCGAATGACGATGGCGTCAATGAGTTCAACTCGCTCGTCATACTCGTCCGTGGGCACAATTTCAGCACATGGCTTCATGTTCAAAGGAGCTCGCAGGTACTTTTGCAGGGCTCCAAACTGCTGTGGGTCGTACTGGGAAAGGTCGAGGAAAAGGTTGACATCCTGTACCAATTTCCCAAACAGCTGACCTCTGCCCAAGTGACCCTGAGTCTGACCTTGGAAAATACCGGGAACGCGGGCCAAAAGCTCAGATATAAAGTCAAGCATGGCAGGGTTGTTGGCATGTTGGTCCTTCAGGCTGTCGATGCCCTCTAGGGCTTGATTGAATGGCGAGGTCATGGTGAGAATGCGTTTTGGAAGAGCGATTAGATGGAACAGGGCAAAATGAGTAAAGAAGCTCGAGTGGAGGGAGGAGAAGAAAGACAAGCGAGGAGCAAGAAAAGAATTCTTGTTTGGCAGCTGCCAACAGTTGGCAAGGCTCAGTGAATTTAGACTTTGTATGCCCAAACAGAACCAAATTTGACGCAAAGCCTGCTCGCCCTGAAAGCTGTGAACAATACTGCCTGCCTGCCTAAAAAACGAAGAAAATAAGCCAAAGCCGCGGCGTATTTATTTGATCATAATGCGTTTAGATATAACCAAGGCCTACGGTACTGATCTAAAGTCCAATCTGCTAAGCCCTAATTTTGTCCATCACAGTACATGCGTAGTTCAGTTGTGTGTTTCCACACTTTTGTCCAAGTGATTTTGATGCAAACGTGGTGGCGCCGTTCTGTGTTTGTGCATCCAATTTGTGCAAAAGAAAAAAAGTCGACACAAACTTCCAGCCGGTGAGGTACTGATTCACACACTCAGCTTTGGTCCCTGTGAATCACTGTAATTTAAGCGAAAATATAACAAGACAGCGGTTTTTAGTCTCACTTCGCGCAATCCTGTGCTAGCTGGATATATCCATTAATAATGCATTCACTGATATTAAATTTTATGCCTTGAATTATTTCCTGCATTCTCTCAGTTCTGTTCTACGTAAACTGCGAATGTGTGATTTTTCCATCCTTGTCATCTTCATTTCAATCATTTTCTGCTCCTTCGCCAAACACTCCATCATTCTCTCAAGATTGCTCGCTAGCTCTCGGCGAACTATCCGCATAGGACCCTCGTCCCTTTTCGTGCGAGTCTTGAGAATCGTCCGAACTGAACTTGGCCCGTATCGCTTCCAGCTTGGGCTGCCAAATTCGCAGATATGGGCGAAGGGACGGCAGGATGGCGACAATCATACCCGTGTGCCCATCTGCAATGGCAAGAGACTCTGCGATACACTGTCAGATTGAGCAACGCGGCGGGGTCTAGCATCAAACATACCGCCTGTGGTGAGAGCCGGAACTGGCGTGAACAAAGCCTGGACGACAAACCACCTCGCAATGGTGACGGAGATGTTGATAAAGCCGATGCCGAATGTAATGCTGGCACTGATCTTTTGCGCCGTCGTCATGTTCAATCGGCTGATGGAGACGAGTGGAAAGATGAAGACTGATGGTGGCCGAGTCAGTGGTGGGCGCGCAGTGCACTTGGCATATACGTACTTATCAGATCGCAGCTGAAATGAAGCCCCCAGCACAAGCTATCGTTGATCACCATGCACGTCTGCGCACATGGCTCCGTCGTTGACCTAAACTGACGGTTACTATTGACCAATGCAGGGAACTGAAGGGGTGTATGTACCAATAGCAACCCACTGGACAATGGACTACAATCATCAATACTGTGGTGATGAAACAGCAGGCGCAATACGCAGATATGCCGTACAGTGTCCATCTCATCTTCTTGGAGCCATCTGCGAAGATTTCCCAGTAAAGGGCTACAAGAGTACCCTTGTTGAAGTACTGCTCCAAGTAAAACGGGAAGTATGCGAAATACAAAATCTAAAAGCCTAGGGTGTTAGATAGGGCATGTCGTCGGTCAAGTCGATTTTCTTGACGTACTTTGTAAACCTCAATCATCTCGGCGTTAGACTTTGGATACCAATTTCGTAATCTGAAATCCATGTTCGGATCGAAAAGTCCATGCTTGTAGATCAGGATATCGACCACGCCAATTCCAATCGCAGAAGCAAAAGCCCCGAATATGAAGTAGTCGCTGATGACCAACCCGCGTTTCAGATGGAATAATCGTAGATTGAGTCGCGCCAGGATCAGCAGCAGGCCTATGCTGATCAAGATCCACTCAATTGTCTGGCATAATTGTCAGCCATGTACACCGTATTAGCGAAGTGCCTCTTGGGTACGAACAAGGACGGCATGTCCAGGTATGCCTCTTGGCATGTTGGGCGTGATGTAGGGTTTCAATTCGGATTCGAGCGGGACGAGATGTTGTTGATTTTACGCGAACAAAGGCGAACAGATATCGAGCTCGAGTTCTCTATTCTCTTGTGAAAATGCTGTCAAGGATCTTAAGGCATGGCTGCAAGGGCCCGTTGCAGTGGCGGACACGACAACGAAGTAATGTAGGATGCGATGAAGGGGATTGGCAAAGTGATTGCGATTACTCAGCGGATGAATCCGGGTCCAGGCCTGCGGTGTGTGGTCGATGATGGTTAAGCTGGCCATCGTCCAAAGTCAATCTATTGGTATGGATGAGCCGAGTTCCCTCCATGGTTTGCCCACTAAGCCAAGGTTCACGTCGATTCCGCCGATCGCACTCGGGGATTGGCCAACCAACAGAACCTTCACATGCGACCTCGAACCCGGGTACCCGGCGCCTTTACTGGGGCGTTTGGATTATCAAAGGAATTCTCGAGAAATAGCGTGTATTTAAGATACTGAAAGATTCATTGTGCCACGAGGTCGTATCGCTCAGCCTTACAGGCTGGCGTCAAATTACAACATCTGACTGAATGCAGTGTTTTCTTTTCATCGTCGGCCTTGACCAAAAGAAAATATAGTATAACCTATTTATTAACTAAAAATTCCGACGTGGTTTAGCGCGGCCTGACATGCTTGCTGCTTCCAGTTGCGCGGCTCTTTCCGCTGGAATGCAAAGCCAGCCTTCGAGGCTTGCGTCCTGTGATTTGGATGGATCGCCACATGCCTCCGTATGGCATTTAAACTTCAAGCTGTTCTAGATACGTGATAGATCTTGAGTTAGCTATCGCGCACGATGGGAATCTGGACTTTGAGGCGGTGTTCTGGCCTGCTCTGAGTTTGGCTGAAATGGCCATTGAGCGGAACACGGCACATTCCAGATCTCTGTCATGATTATTAGAAGTTTTTTCAATTGATTCTTTGAAAATAGGTTCATCTTCACTGAAAACAGCCTTTTTGTTTTTTGCATCACAGGTAGATATAAAAATGCATTCATCTGCAGCTATCGTTCATCACGATGGACTAGGTACCAAGCACATTCCTTAATGAGGCATTCGTGATAGAAATTGGTCACTCAAACACAAAAAGCATTAGCAAATTAGTATCGCGCATTTGGAAATGAAGATTTTGACCAAGGGCCCCACAGTCTCCAAGGTGATCGACCTGTTGTTGCGACGCTCCCCGACAAAAATGAATCCATCATGGTATCGTGGTTTGGCTGACACGAGAACGCCTCTGCTTCAGTCATCAAAAGTTTTCGATTTTAATACACCACTTCATATCATTGAATCAACTTCGCTAATCTTCCTTCGTCCGCCGAGGGCAACCCTTTTTCTGGTGGCGCTTCATATTGTAATTTTTAGAGAAACGCCTTTCACAATGACGACATTTGAACGACTTCCTATTTTGCAATCAGGAAACGGCAATAGAATGTCAAGGTCTGGGGACTGGAAATACCCCGAGGTAATTGGCTTCTTGGAAATTCGGCCGTGCAGAGCTCTTTGAACACGAACTGCCTGGCTAGGAGCCAAGGCTTCAGTGGTCTCCTCAAAACTGGAAATTAACCCGAAAAATTGCGTGTTGCTAGCATCGTCCAATATTTTCTATCGCAGTGTGCATGTTAACGTAAATGACACAAATAACTCAAGAAACTAACCTGTGCAACATTGATCATATATGTTTTGACGTCAACCATCTTTTGCAAATAGCCGAAATTCACAAGCCGTTCAGTTAGCGAAATAATCGCTCTAAAGCGTAGATCCGTCAACGTTTGGCACTTTAACAATGGTTGAATCAAATCTCGGTTGATTTCGTCTTTGGCACCCCTGTTCTCTTGCAGATACGAGATGACAGATGACAGATCGCGTGTTGTGGCTCCCCAACCAGACAGTGCGTAAGGCAGGTCATTTAGGTACTGGAATAGATCTAAAAAGATGCGATATACTCGGGTTTTCTTTAGATCTTGCACAGAAATTTCCTCATCCAAGCCAATTTTACCGTCGGACATGTGTTGTGGAGGATTAAACCAAGAATCCACACCTAGTGCCTCATCCAAATTAGTATTCACAGCCAGTAATGGTAGCGTATCTGCACCTTCAGAGTTGCCGGTAAGCGTGCTTCCAGCGGCACAAATTGCTTCTAGTGAAAGAGAGCAATCTTGCTCCATAGTAGCTTGGTAGATCGTGCCCTGAGGTGCCAAGGACATGCTGTTCCAAGGAAAATACGAAGTCGCGTCTGCGCTACCCAAGGCAATGCTTGAGTTGGGGTCGGACGTTTTTGTCGTTGCCGTAGATTGAAGACCCGGCACACTGTATTGAAAATGCGAACCATCGTCAGAGCTCTTTCTTGTTTGCTTGAGGGGGGCGTTCCAATTGGAGATGAGAGCAGATTCTTCGGTTGGAGCCTGACTTTCGTTCACCCAAGCCCAATGAATTGACTTTGCTGCCCTCGGCCAGAGGCGCATTACAATCTTCGAAAGCGCATCTCGTTCATCCGAAATCTGGATGGCACTCAGCCAAACCTTTATGTCATTCAAAATATCGGTTTGTCCGATTCTCCCTTGACAAAGAAAATCAGAAATAACAGATGATAATCCAATTATCGCAAAGGCTTTCATCAAATTGCCTGGCATAAGGCCACTCAGCATATTTCGGAACGCACGCACGCCTGTCTCACGTAGTCCTTTGGCGTCACGGTATTGTTCATGGACATTGTTAATAGCATCGCAGTTGAGCTCGGATGCCAAAGTGTCGAAGTCCATCCAAACTTTTTCCATCTCATTTCTGATAAATCTCATGGCAACCCAATCGCTTCCTTTTAGGTGGTGACTCTCAGCTGGGTTACCTTCGCTGGCATTGATGGCTGTCCCTGATGGCAGGGTCCTGTGATCCCCTTGGATATTGTGAGAGACTTCGCCATCAAGCGTTGGATTGCAAGACAAAAATGAACCTGAAATGTTGTTGGAGGTGCAGTCCAAGTAGTACAGTCCAGCAAAGAGCCCATCAATGTCAGCAAGCGTCCTGTCCAGGAACTTTGAACTGGAGGCCGAATCCATTTGACTGTAATAATGCCGCGGTTAAAGGGCGGAGGGGACGAAAATAACGTCACGTCTCAAGTAATGGAGAAGGTTATTTGCCAGTGCGGGGGTCGATAGTGCTGGGTCCTTGATCTAGCGGCCTAGTAAAGCTGGACAATGAAGGCGAGCTCGGGGAATGAGACTCGTGGCCTTCGTCAAATTTTCGACGTGCAGCCCGTAGTCAGCTCAATGGTCAACACTAATCAGATGATGATTAAAGCACATCTCATTGGATTCCGGTGAGAGACTGGTAAAGAGCAATTATAATATTATTTGTTTCAGTGGTGGGCTTCTTGCCTGTGCGATATCCTATCCCGGAGACGAGATGACGGGTATTTATGTTGAGAGGGAAGAGGCATACTGACCTCTGTCATGGGCTCGGCGTTTGATAACCGGAGCAAGCCCCAAGGCGCCCGGCGGCGAAAAGTAACAAGGTACATTAGTCTAGGTGCAAATCCAGATGCTTTACATGCCCCTTCATGCCAAGGAGTGGAATACCCCCGCGATGATTGGTTAACAGTGAGACAAGTCAGATGGGCTTCGAAGGGCTTAGCTATGACATATGTCGGCGGGCCATCTCCTTTGCCGGCCGCTTCTAGACTCCGGGGGGATGCCGTTTAGATGTACATTCAAATAGGATCGGCCGAGTCGGCCCACGCCCCGATCACGTGGAGAAATCACAATATGCAAGTGAACAGCTGATGATAAGTCGGCTGCCTGCTTTTGAGTTGATTGATTGGAGTTTTTTAGTCTGCCACGACACCGATCACGTGGTCGGATCCAAGCTGCATCGTTTCCTCTTAGTCTTATCTTGATTCACGCAATTCATTGGGCTGTACGAACACTGCCGATTGTTTTAGCAACCTTCCTTATCTCTAGGAGTAAGATCAAAAATTTAGCTCCAGATAAGATAGGCAGCAGCTCAACGCGGTTGGCTTATCTTGAAGATATTATCAAGTAAGCGAGTCTGCGTCCGTCCGTGAAGCTAGTCGTCAGTAGATGAACCAGTCGTATCGACGACGAGGCGCCTCTTGAAATACGTCATTGCTATTTTGAGGCGATGCTCATTGGAGCCGACTGGTCTTGGCGAGGCCGGGAAGTCATCTCAAGTAATGAGGGGTTAACTTAATCTCTGACTCAAATGGCAAATTTTGCACTGTAGTCTGGGCTGCAAAGGGAATTCAAGTCAATTGTTATTTGGTCTGGGCGAAAAGATGTATACGACCAAACCTATTGTTGCACACTATTTGTATGCCACTGCTGTGGCCTGGCTCCTGGAACACCTGGTTAAGCCTACCGCTTGTCCTTTTTCCACTAGAACCTAAATAAAGCGAGTCTGCGTAGCTATTGCAGGCTCACTAGACACAATTGATAAACTTTACTTAGAAGAGGCAGCCAATATTCCAACCGAGAATGGTCTCCATAACCCAAGATATTTAGCACGAAACGTCGGATGATCCACCTAGCTCTTGCGAAAATAACAGCTCTTTGAGCTTTAATTAAGCCAACTTAACCTCTACACTCTCATCGCCAACTTTGTCGTCACCCTCGCTATTATCTTTCACTCCATGCTTCTCTTTTAGGCTCGAGATTGCCAGCTTTCCCAACCCTACAATAGTTCCCGCATTCATAATCTCGAGAATAGTAATGTCCATGCACAAAGCCTTGCGCCACCAATTACGAACCTCTATGGCTGCTAAGGAATCAATCCCGATGGACTGCAGAGTCATGTTGATGTCCAAGTCCTCCTCTGGAAGGACCAGGAAGCTGAATAGGGTACGGCCGATTTCCCACGACGTTCTTTCAAGCACAGAGGGGTCATCGAGCAGCTCTGGGTTAGCGTCTACTTGGGCCAAGAGCTCACGCAATCCGTCGTCCTCTAGCTTTTTCTCTGATTCCTCTTTCACTTCCATGTTGTTATACAGAGATATGCGATTCTCGCCTTTGAACAAAAGTCGGTTTGTGGGGTCGGACAGCGATTTGACAGAGCCCAGACCTGTCACGAGCTGGCTCATATTACTGAATCCGCCATGCAGCATTGTCGGTTCAATATTAGAGGCGGGGTGGCTTTTCTGGATGGTTACCTGAATACACTCGATGAGGTCTCTTTCATGCAACATAATTGCGCCGGAGGTGCGATATTGACGCGTCCTGGAAGGCTTCTTGCTCAGGAAACCAATATCCTCGAGAGGGCCGAGATCAACAACAGAGCAAGGCATTCCAAGGCTGTGGCGATATTGCACAAAGGAGTCCAGGAAGGTGTTCGCAGCAGAATAGTTGATCTGGCCAGGGTGTCCCATGGCCCCTGATATGGAAGAAATCATGACGAAAAAGTCGAGACCACCTCCAAGTGCATTGTGAAGGTTCCATGTTCCTTTGACCTTGGGATCCAGGACACTCTTCCATTCCTGGTACGCCATTTCCTGAATAGAATTATCCTAAAACCAATCTGTAAGCAAAGTATGAAATGGTGGTTGCATTGAAATTTCATAATTCTCACCTTTAGTACCATGGACATTTGAAGAACGCCTGCAATGGGTGTGGGTGCAGCTTTGATGGCTCTCTCTACGTCAGCCATCTCAACGACACTTCCCGCCACGGCTATAGCACGGCATCCTTGGGAAATGAGCTCCTGCAGGAAGGTTTGGTCTTCATCAGACTTTCCGCTCGATCGCGAGAGGAAGACGAAATTCTTTGCTCCTTCTTCTACCATCCATGTCGTGACTGCCCGCCCGAGGCCGCCAAGGCCGCCAACCAAGAGGTATGTAGCGGTGTTTGAAAACACAACGGGCTTTGCGGGCTTCGTAGCCAAAATATCTGCTGCGTTGTCCGGCATTTTAATTATAATCTTGCCAATATGTTGCCCTTTCTTCATGAAGCGGAAAGCTTCTGGTACATTATCCGCTGTGTACACATGAATAGGTTGAATCGGTCGCATGTGGTTTTGGGCTGCAAGCCGTGAAAATGCCGTAGACAATCTAATGTTTCATCCCAAGGTTAGTTTTCATCCGCCAAAGTCAAGCGCGTGGGAATAAGACACTTACTCTTTGACAGCATCGAGTGAATCGCGGATTTGCTCCTCCAGATCGATTCCATGGAAGCTTCGATTGTGCTGAAACATTTCCATACTCAGGCTTCCGCGCTCAAGCATATCTCGTTTTCCTATTTCCAACATTTTCCCGCACTTCGCCACGCACTTCCAAGAAGCTCGGAGTAGGTCTCCCGAAAGGGAGTTGAGAACAAGATTCACCCCTTTACCGGCCGTCGCCTTCATGACACCGTCCAAGAATGATGTACTGTGAGAGTTGAAAATTCTCTCTCGAGGTATGTTGAAATTATCAATCAAGTACTGGACCTTTTCTTCGTTTCCTACTGTCGCGTATATCTTTCTTTCGGCATCAGCACTGCTCACTTGACTCGCAGTCTAGACTGCATTCCGAAACTCACCTCGGCGCCGAGGCTCTTGCAAAGGTTGATTGCTGCTTGCCCAACCCCTCCGCACGCAGAGTGGATAAGGATTGACTATGTATCATTTTAGTCAGCTGTTGGGGTCATGTCTATAAAATCTGTGAGTATTACCTGTCCCTTTTCCAACTTTCCAACTGAAAGAATCGCATGGATCACCGTCATGTAAACAACTGGCAGAGTCACTGCCTCTTCAGGAGTAAACTGCTCGGGTACGGCGAAGACGCATTTAGCAGGGACTACCTTGCGAGTTGCAATCAATCCAAAACTCATCAGCAATACCCGATCTCCCACCTTGACGTTGTCAACGGCATTTCCTGTTCGAGCGATTATGCCGACAGCTTCCATGCCAAGCTCGTCTCTCCCACCTTGTACAATTCCCATAGCCATCATAATATCCTATAATATCTGTCAGCTAGTCTCTGATATAAATTTAGGTCCGTGTACCTTGAAGTTTAATCCAACGTAGTCAATTTGAACTTCTACCTCGTCTTGCTGGAGCACAATTGGCCTGCTGTGCTGCAGCCAGCGTAAAGAATCCATCAGTCCATATTGACCGATACAGAGCTGTTTTGGATCATCTTCTTTCAGCTGAAGCTCCATTTCCTTGGGCAAATCGGTCCAGTGGTATCGGCCCACGTTGACCATGCCTTCATGAATACAATATTCAGTGTCCAATTTGTCATCCGCGAGATGGCGGTTGCTGAATTTGCGACACAGATTTGCCACAGGGGATAGGGCTTTTGAATCTAGCCCTTGAATTTCCACTGTCCAAAATTGAAGAGATGTTTCTATTCGAGCGCTTCTGGAAACTCCATTAATCAAGCCGTACCAGGGATTGGTACATAAAATCTGTGCTGGGCGGGTAAGCCAGAGTATGTCGCCTTTCAAATTAAAAAGAAGTTTCGTCAGCCTCAAAAAATCCTCTTCCGAGACATTTTCTAGAAACGGCCTTTCGAGATCAAATGTTGATATAATATCGCAACCCGCTGAATCAAAGGTGTCATCGTGAAACTGTTTCCACTCTACCATTGTACCATCTCGCATGATCTCTTCGGCTAAGTCGCAGGCAAACTCTGGCTTCTCCCTCAGGTATAAAAATGTCAGAGGCTTTGGCTCGTAAACCGACCTAAGAGTTGTGCTGATAATCGCCGCGCAGTGTGTGTATGGTGGGTCATTATCGAGAACCGCAGTATCAGTCCCAGAAAAGCCTGCGTCGCGAAGCTCCTTGTCCCATCTCTGGACGGAAACATACGGTACATGGGCTCGTCCGTCGTCTGCACCATTCCACCAACCAGGTAGAAGGCCCTTGAACATGTTAGCAGCCACGCCTGAGAGTAAAATGGGCGCATTTTAAGACATACCATGAAAAAGTTAACCTGCTTCCAAGTTGAAGCTATAAAGCCTGTCAAAATACTGGCCTGAAATCTTTCAAACTATGATATTGAACTTACGATCAATCAACTCGTGGAGGAATAGTCGTCCACCAGGGCGAAGGAGGGAGTGGACGTTCCGAAGAGTATTGTTAAGTGAAGAAGTTACATGAAGAACCTAGAATGAAGAGTGATTTAGCTTTATCTATAACCTCAAAATAATTTTATAAATACTTACGTTCGATGCCACCACGATGTCGAATGAGTTGGGTTCAAACCCTTGCTTAACCGGGTCATTTTCGATATCAAGGACCTTGTACTCGATACCAGTCCAATCCTGAAACTTTTTCTTCGCAGGAATAAAGAATCCGGACGATATGTCAGTGAAGACGTATTGAGAAAACATGCGAACACCAGACTTGGACTTCATCGCATTGATGACGACTTCTGTAGTGGCGCCTGTTCCTGCACCAATCTCGAGAATCCTCAAGGTTGGCTTTGAATGCCCACAAGCGCTGAAAAACTCGCTTATATCAAACATCGCCATGCTAATATTGTAGATATCATTCGATGCGTTATCTGAGAGAAGAATTTCCATCGGCTGGACTTTCTCTGTCAGCAAATCCTCAAGGGTGCTCCATTGTGCAAGCCCATATATTGTTTGCGCATAACTCAACACACTGGCAATTTCCAAACCTTTTACCTCTTCAAAAATAGAATTCACTAAGTTTTGTCGAGATTCAATACCCATCAGGGCCCATTCCTGCGCCTCTGGCACTATGGCGTTTAAACGGCCTTGAACAGCAAGTCCCCTCTCACTCTCTAGCCACGCGACGTACTTTGTCAGCTTATATGGGATAGCTTTGTCAAGAGCCATTACTATATCCCTTGTTTGAAGCATTGATGCAACTGCAAGCCTCTCAACAAGGATCATTGCATCAAGATCAACAGCACGGCGCTTGACCAAACCATCCATATCAAGGAACTCAATGTCGGGGCGCCATTCGATACGAGCCGCATGCAGATGATTTTGGGCAATTTTACCATCGCCTGTGTCAAATGGAATCCCTCTACCATTTTCAATGGTTAGCACAATGTCATTGCTGCCCTTCGCAACAGCCACTGCTCTTCCACTAGTACTTCGTGCATCCAGCGAAACCTCTGCGACCAGGTCAGTGCCACAGGGATTAACAGAGATTTCTCGGATATCAAACGGAAGCTCAAGTGTATTGAGATGGCGAGAAATTCCATTGCTGCCAGCCACTGCGCATAATTGAAAGCAGAGGTCAATTGTTGCAGGATGAAGTGCATAGTTGCTCTCATACTCCTTCTCGTCATTTTGAATAGTGGCCGTCGCCGTTTTGCGTTCTGTGTGCACAGATATGTCTTCTAGTCCCTGAAAATGCGGCCCGTACTTGAGACCCAAGCGATTCACTCGTTCGTAGAAGTAAGTCTTTGGCACTCGGCGTGAGCACGACTTGAATGGGTGATCCAGCTTTTTCTGGCCTTCCTCACCAGCCTTGCCCTGGGCAATACAATTCTCGATCCAGTGAGTTCCATTAAAGGTTGATATGGTCAAATCGTACCATACTGAGTTTGTGAGGCTGGTCAGCCGAGAGGGTCGCATACTTGTCATAATCTCGACGGGCTCGTCAGAGAGTACAAGCGCTGATTTCACCATCACATGTTGTAACATGTAGCTATCAGATCCCAGCATCTGTCTTATAGCTTCACCCATCATGGCAATGTATGCAGCGCCGGGTAAAACAATGTTGGTGCCAACCACGTGATCAGCAAGCCACGTCGTATCTGAGTGATGGAGCGAGTTTCTCCAAAATGGCTCAGAGTCATTGGATTCTAAGCATCTGGTTCCGAGAAGTTCATGGCGGGGGTGTTTTCTAAATCTCCAAGCCTCGGAAATTCGAGTTTCTTGCCAATATTCATTGGTGTGGTCCCAGGGGTAGTTTGGTAAATCTGTCAAAACAGATGCTTTCGGATTCGCAAATGACAGGTCAACTTTGGAGCCACATGACCAGAGCTGGCCCAAACTCTTTAGAATTGAAATTGCACAATTCTCGTTTCTCAACAGTGTGTGAATATATTTGGGAGGCTTTTTAGAGGCGCGACCCTGTAGAATTTGACGAATGGGGCCTTGGAGGGCTGCGTGTGGACCAACCTCCAGGATGCTGGTCAGATCAGGAATTTCGTTCAAGAGATTTTTCATCGCATCATTGAACAGCACCGGGGATTCCAAATTACTTTTCCAGTACGTTGCATCGAATCGGACGCCATTTGAGGCACCATTACCACTCACGGTGGAGTAAAAGGGCTTTTCTGGGGCACCCCCAGAAAGGTGGGATCTTAAACTGTCCTCATAAGCGTTCCCAATATCACGCATGTGCTCTGAAAAATGGGCATAAGTTAGCTATGTTCAAAATTAGAGGACGAGATAATTGTGTACCAGAGTGATAAGCCATGCTGACGTTGAGCTTTCGGGTAAATGTCTGGGAATCGCTAGCCTTGATTGCCTCTAAAGTTTCGTCAATCGCTGACGAGTCACCAGAGATTGTCACACTCTTAGGGCTGTTATCACATGCAAGTTCTGCGCCGTTTTGAAGGTGATTAGAGATTTCGTCTCGGCCCAGGCCAACCACCGCCATAGCGCCAGCACGGTGTTGACCTGTTGTAGCCAGTCCGCGAAGATAGGCGCAAACAATGGATTCTTGCATTGACATTCCTCTCGCAGCATACGAAGCAGCTATTTCGCCACTCGAGTGCCCAATGACAACATCAGGAATTATACCGCAACTCGAGAAGAAGTTGACCAACGCGAGCTGAATGGCTGTACAGAGAGGTTGAGCAAACTCGGCCTTTAGAAGATGACTGTTGGCATTTTCATCATCAGAGGCGATGAATTCTATGTTGCATAAGTTAATAAGTGAGACTGAACAGGAGGTTTGATATTTACCTTCCATGGACCACTTAGGTGGCTCTTCAAGCTTTTGCAGAATTAAATCCATGCTTCTAATGTCGTTGAGGAAGGAAGGAACCAGCTGAAGAATGGTTCTTCCCATACCGACCCAGTGAGCTCCTTGACCGGTAAATACAAAGGCAGTCTTGGGTTTGTTGTTTGGAGATACCGAAACCTTTTGGGAAGTGCTGAATTCCAAAGTTGAGTTCAGGTCATCTTGTGCAATACAAAAACTTCGGTACGGCAAGTGGACTCTGTGAAGATCCAGGGTGTGAGCAACATCAGGTACTAATGATGGCCGGCATTCAATGTGCTCCCTCAGGCCTTCAATTCGTGTCTGCAGTGACTTTTCAGTACTTGCTGTCACAAAAAGAAGTTTTGGCAAGGTTTGGGCTGTCCCATTAGCTGTATGGTCAATAGCTGCATCCCCATTCAACTTCACCAATGCCTCTGTGGCTTCTTCAACATTAGTGCGCCCCTTGGGGACATCATCAGACGTTGATTCACCATCGGTAGATGGACCTGTATCGCTGGACGCAGATGTATCAGTGGAAACTTCGGAGCTTGTTTGGGTGCCATTGGAGATTGTATCCTCTGCGGTGGTGGTTGAAGTGTCAGTAGGATTCTCGACTCTTCTCTGCTTCTTGGGAAACACGCGTTGGCTTAAGCCAAACGAGACTGCTGAGTCGATGATTACCTAACCGGCATCCAAAATATGAGCTGTAGAAACAAAGTTGCAAGCAAACCCGACTTACATGTGCATTGGCACCACCAATTCCAAAACAGTTCACGCTTACCCTAGCGGGGCGGTCTTTGGGCCACGGCACTGCCTCTATCGGCACGTGAAGCTTTTGCTCTTCGAAAAGAACTTGACGCGGTCAGCACAGGCATGTGCCCGGAAATAAGTAAGGGGCGTACTCTTTGGATTCGGTTCAGAAAATCCGATGTTTGGAGGGATCACTTCGTGTTCCAGTGCCAGGACAGCTTTGATCACACTGGTCAGACCTGACGCTCCTTCTGTATGACCGACATTTGGTTTAACCTTTCTGGTGTTAGTGATATTCCTAACCGAATAGAACCTCGCAAACTTACGGATCCAATATAAGTGTCATAGCCATCAAACACGGCCCCCACAGCAGCTGCTTCAAGAGGGTCTCCCACGGGCGTTCCTGTGCCGTGACATTCAACAAATGGTGTCTGGGCCATATTCTCAATTCCAGCCGCCTCATAGGCCCGGCGTATTAGCTGTATCTGGGCTCCCGTGCTTGGGGAGCCGAATGTGGATGTTTTGCCATCTGAATTGAGAGACAGTCCTCTAATAACGCCCCGAACAGGGTCACCATCTCGAATTGCATCCTCCAACGGTTTGATCAATATAGCATTGACTGCCTCACCTCTAGCAAATCCATCTGCTGATGCATCAAAGGTCTTGCAAGATCCAGTGGGAGACAGTACTCCTTGCCTAGACATATCAAGCGTCATCGAAGGCTCGAGTATGAGGCTTGTACCTGCAACAATTGCAGTGGTGCAATCACCATTGCGAAGTGCTTGGCAAGCAAGATGAAGACCAGACATGGAAGCTGAACATGCTGTGCGAATGGTCATACTAACATATCATTTAGTGAGCTGTTTAAAATTCCACGTAGCGTAGAAAGCATACCTGGGGCCTCTGAAATCATATTCGTAAGAGAGGCGATTTGAGAGTGCATAATCAGCAGCAGAGAAGGCGCGATAAGGACTGGAACTTTGATTATCCATGTGAAGAATATTGTGCCAATCCTCGCCGAAGGCGCCAACAAAAACACCCGTGTTAGTGCCACGCAAGTTTGTCTGGCCCGCGCTCTCCATACACTCCCAGACAACCTCAAGCAACAGCCGCTGCTGAGGATCACAGGCTTCCGCCTCTAAGCGTTTGGCCCCAAAAAAAGAAGCATCGAAGGCTTTAATGTTGACATCGCTTAGAAAATATCCATACTCGGTAGCAACCTTTTGAGCATGCATCTTCTTGCCATAGAAGCTATCGACGGCATATCGATCCGCGGGAACACGGCATTTGCCGTCTCGTTTGTTCACAATGAGCTCCCAAAAGTCGTCGGGCGTTGAGATACCACCGGGAAGTCTTAGACCCATGCCAATAATGGCAATTGGTGCCGGCAAGCCGGCGTCTGATGGCATCATGTCTTTGCTGAAATGTAGGGAAAACTATTGAATGACCAAAACACCCAAATTGGATTCCACGCAGTCGCATTATTTAGCAAGATGAAAATTCCTGCAGCGAGCCATCAGCTCGACGAGTGAATGGTCAAATACTCGGCGCAATATGGCTTCAGTGGATTTCAGCTGAACGCCACACGACGTAAGTGCAATGAACGATTGGACAAATTTCAGCTGAGACACGCATGGTATCCGGCAGGCCACAGAAGCACCCAGTCTGTTTGATAATCCTGGCGAAAAGAAAAGCACTTGCGCTTTCTTTTAGTCAAAGCCAGTCAGTGCTTTGCGCCTCCATAATATTCACACGGAATGAGGCCAACTCAACGACACACCACACGCCAGAAATTGCCTTGGACTCAGAAGGATGAGAAATTCATCTATCAATTTGGACTATAAACTTCCTTTCGCCATTTTCAAACACGGGACGCTTTGAATTAGTCGCATGCCTACCTCGCCTACATCGGTCAGCTGCGAGGGTCCTAGCGTCCAGACTACCCAGCCGTGTCTATCCCTTGGCGAGACATGCAGCAAATTAGAGCACTTCAATAGGCGATTTCAGTTGCGGAAAGGCATGCAGAGAGACCAGAAGGGACTGCAGTGGCTAATAGATCCTGCAATTAACAGCATCCCGTGTCCCAGTCACGCAGCGGCATGTGCCGTGTGCGACGTGTCTCATACTAACTCCTCCAGACTTGCGAGTTCAGCAAATAAGATAATTCGCGCACCATTTTCATTAGGTTGAAAGAAGGAAGCACTTGCCAGGTAAGGCCGAGAATTCTCGCGCTTCTCCCTTTCCAAGTCTCATTCCCAAGCCTCATAAGAGGGGGCTTGCGCATCGTGACAAGTTGATCGGCGAATTGTCTAGTCCAAATTAGCCACACATGGCCCACAGAGTGCGGGTTAGGATTTTTCTACCGCCCTCTTTGTCTGTATTGGGCTTTCCACGTCACAACCCAATTTCGCCATGCTGAATCAACCCATTTTGGGCCGTGGACACGGGAAAGTCGTGCCTTGTCTTGCACAGAGTAAACAGACCCGCAGATGGTATTAGATGCAGACTTCAAACTTGTTTTCCATATAAACATGAGGCTCCCATCGGTACTCCATTTGCCATCCTCTTATCCTCATCCTCATCCTCAAGGCCCAAATCAATCAATTACACACTTTGATCATACCTTTTTCTGTCCGTCATGCGTCTCAGTTTTCTCCCTGTCGCTGTCTTTGTGACAGTCGCTCTCTCGGCTCCGCAAAAGGACCTCGCCTGTTTAACACAGGCACAAACGGCTACTGCCGAACTTCGAATGGCGCTTCTCAATTGGAATGGCGGCATCATGGACTCGGTCCCAGTGCTGCGAAAGGCCCAAAAGATATACAGCCTCTTGACAATGGATTCGACTTGCAAGGTTACCGCCAGCGACATCAGCAGCCGCACCTTAGAGATGGAGAAGGAGACTCTCCGCGCGGGTGAAAGTCTACTGGATGAGGTCGATGCAATTATTGACGTCGTCGTCGATATGGAGCCCAAGCTCTCTGCAATTTCCATCGTCAACAATATTCCTCTAGTCGGTAGCATCCTTGCGCAGTTTCCAATTACCCAGTGATTCATGTCGAAGCTTCCGGAAACAGGAACCAAGGTCACTATCCTTATTGCCGATACGTTGAGAAAAGCAGGCACTACTGTAGGAGTGTTGCTTGTTGGCTACGCCAGCCCAGAACTGCGAGACCAGGGGCAAGCACTTGTTGTGAGATTTGATAACTCGCTGCAGTCGGCTATAAATGCTTTCAAATGAGAGCAACATGTAATTAGCTCGCAAACTTCCCGTCGAGGAGGTTTGTCACTGAATGCCGGCGCCTAGGTTCGAGGTATTCCTCCTTTTCATCGTCACTTATGGTCTAGTAGGCGCCTAATAATAGGCCATATCAATCATCATTGTATCCCGTCCAGCGCATCTTCCAAGAGATGTCTAGTTTTAACATGAACCAATTGCGTTCTTCATTTTTGTGATTTCAACTATTTCCTACGAGCTTATTGTTTTGTAATAAAAATTGAATATCTTTTATTCGCAATCCATACTGCGTGCATATTTTTCTGATCCAGATCTCAGCCACTGTTTCAACCAATATGTGTGTGCATGATCTGTCATTGTGTGAAGCAACAGCTGACGAGGTTGAGAAGTACCTAGACACTACAGCAGATTTTAGTCGCTTCTGTTGGCCAAATCCTTCCCGGAAGACTGCGGTCTTGGATCATTACTAACCCCAACCCTGTCTCTAACACAAAGTACAAAGTCGGACAAGTGGAGCTCGAGCGAGGTACCCAAAATATGACATCAACGCCCGAGAGCTTTGCAATAATGCTATAGGAATACAAATCCGGGGAAGCCAAAAAGCAGAATCCAATTGATTTGACGTACAGTTGCATTCCAACAACGCTTGCAAGTGAGCAATGATTGACAATCGAATCGCCGTCGACGATTCACGTTCGGTTATTCACCATCCTAAGGTTCCCGAGGTCATTAAGATGCACGGTACCAGGCCAGTATAATTTTTCAAAATTGCAAACAAGAGAATGCAGTTGGCTATTGACGCTGTGGCAATGGTTAGATTGTAGGTAGTAACATTAAACTATCCTGCGGAAACATGAGTCATTGTTTTAGGCTATCTCCCGTTTGCTGGATAAAGACAGTGGCAATAGGTTATGATGCAGCCACCGCCGAGGGGAAAAAACCGAAGCTTGAGATTTATTATTCCATAAGGTGCCGTTTAAAATTATAAGTCATTCGTCGAATCCTAAGCGCCCAAGTTCTGTGAAGCTAGCAAGGGCCCATGCTCAGCAATATCAAGGATGGCTACAATTGCGGGGTGCAGCAGCAGTCGAGCCTCTCCTGCAGGGGTTATCGCGTGGCTATGACGTCCCAGCGGTTGATGAGCATTTTCCCTCCAATGATAAAAAGTCCGGTGACTGAGTACGACGTCCCTCGGAAAGGATATGGTGAGCGCCCGAGATGATTGCTCCGAAGGCAATAGTCCGAAGACATGGCCCCCGGGCTACAAAAATTGTTTCTATAAAGTCGAACATCAAATGGGAAATTTTCCGATGCTGTATTGCTGAAACACCAATGACAACAAGAGTTATAATTAATCACGAACAAGTTTCCTCAGTCTCAATCATTGAACAGCCGGTTTATCCCAATTAGACCATCTGGTGATTGCCCCAACGATGAAGCTTCTGGCTTCCCTCACGGCCAGAGCCGCCGCCTTGGTCGCCATGGTGCTCTCTATGCCATCAACTCAAGCGACTCGGCCAATGGAGACTCTCAGCCGTGGCGTCGTCGCAGTACGGTCAAATGAGAGTGCCGTGCTCGTCAGCTGGCGCCTGCTTGGCCTTGACCCTGACGACATTGGGTTCAATGTCTACCGTGGTTCCGAACTCCTCAACTCCAAAGTTTTGACTGGTGGCACCAACTTTGTCGACACAGGAGCCGACCTGGGCGAGTCCAACACGTATCATGTCAAGGCTGTTGTGGATGGGGAGGAAGGCAGCGCGAGCAACAAATTCACGCTCGGCGCCGACAACGCCGAGGAGCCGGCCGTCAGGATCCCCATCAAGTCTGGCGGGCAAATCAAGTTTGTCTGGGTTGGCGACCTCGACGGCGACGGCAACTACGACTTTGTGATTGATCGGCAGACGTCGCCGCAGACGCTGGAGGCGTACGCGAGCGACGGGACCTTTCTGTGGGAAATCAACATGGGCCCCAACAGCGAGAACCAGAACAACATTGAGCCAGGGTCGGCGACACTCAACGTGGGACACTGGGACGGCGCCACCGTGTACGACTTTGACAGCGATGGGCTGGCCGAGGTGGCGGTGCGCATTGCCAACGGGGTTGTGTTTGGCGACGGCGAGACGTTTGACGGCGGCGACGGCGACGATGAGCAGTTCATTGCCATTCTCGACGGCAAGACTGGCGCTCTTCGCGCGACGGCCCAGGTGCCCACCGACTACATATCTGACGGGCCCCTGGCTGCGCGTTTCGGCGTGGGCTACCTGGACGGCGAGCGGCCGCACCTGGTCACGTACATGAAGAACCGGCAAGATTCGGGCGACTTCAACCTGATGGAGGCAGCCTGGACGTTTGACGGCAACGACGTCACCATGGAGTGGAAGTGGCTGCGCGGGGACCAGGACGCGCCGGACGGGCACAACACGCGCATCATTGACGTCGACGGCGACGGGAAAGACGAGGTGGCCGAGATTGGCTTCATGCTCAACGGGGACGGAAGCGTGCGGTACCTGCTGGGGCCCGAGGGCATCGTGCACGGCGACCGGTACCACATTGCCAAGATGGACCCGAGCCGGGAGGGTCTGCAGGGCTACGGGGTGCAGCAGGACAACCCGAGCTTCCTGTACGAGTACTACTACGACGCGACGGACGGGACGCTGCTCTGGGAGCACCACGGCGAGGACGAGACGGACATTGGGCGCGGCATGGCGGGGGACATTGACCCGCGGCACGGGGGGATGGAGGTCTGGAGCTTCTCGGGCGTGTACAGCGCGGCGTCGGACGAGCTCGCCTCGGGAGACGCGGAGCTGGCGCCGTGGCCGCACCTGGGACTCTGGTGGGACGGCGACGAGCTCATGGAGCTGTGGAACGACGGCCGCATCGAGAAGTGGGACTGGGAGAATCCGGCGCGGTCCAACCAGCTCCCGCGCCTGCTCAAGGCGTCCGACTACGGCGCCGTCAGCCCCACGGGACGCAACCCGGGCTTCATCGGCGACATCCTGGGCGACTGGCGCGAGGAGGTGGTTCTCACCAGCGCCGCCTACGACGAGCTCGTCATCCTGACGACGGACCGGCCGAGCCGCATCCGCCTGTACACGCTCCCGCACAACCCTGCCTACCGCAACGCCATGACGCTCAAGGGCTACGTGCAGTCTCACCACGTCGACTACTTTCTGGGCTACAACATGACGCAGCCGCCCACGCCCGACATTCGATACGTCTAGGTACGAGGTGGGGCGAGGTTAGTCTAGGCTAGGGGTTTGTTGGGTCCAGCCTAGTCGGTTGTATGTATTTGTAAAGGGGTTGTTGGGTCCAGTCGAGTTGGTTGTATGTATCTGTAGAGGTTTGTTGGGCTGCTTGTTTACTTGGCATTCACCACACACCGATTTTGATAGTGGCACGGAGCCTATTTTTTCTTTTTCTCGTTATCCTCGTATTTAAAACTACCTCATTAAGTCGTCTATGGAATAATAATCCGCTCCAGCCAAGCATAACATGAATAAACTCTCGGTGCAATTTGCAACAGGAAAAAAAAAACAGCAATCTTGATCCATCCTAGTGATATGCCCATAATTTTAAATGACAAAGGAAATAGTGTCGTGTAGCGATCGAATCGTAGTTGGTCGTGTAAAAAAGTCGTGGTTCCAATGCAACATGCGTCTTCTGTTGGTGTAAGAAAAAAACATGATGATGATGCGCAAGGAAATAGTAGTAAAAAGACAAAAAGAGAAGAAGGAAATAAAACCCAATGAAAGAAATACAATAATCATGTACGCTTGCGCCAATGCTCTTAATCCATATCCGCTTTGTGTCACAGAAAACAGAAAAGTGAAAAACAATAACCCTCTAGCCGAATGTCCCTGGTGATATAAAAAGAAAAAAAAAGCCCTACTAGCACAGTTGAAGAATTGGTACACTGTACAAGAGTCATTACACGTTCAGCATTCCTCTTCATTTTTCAATGCTGAAGTCGTTCAAGTCGTCGTTGTTGATGATGATGATGGTGTTCATTCAAGTGTCCTTTTCAGATCCCTCGGATTGCGAGGACGACCTGGCAAGGTGCAGATTCTTGCGTCGCACAATATGGCTGTTTCAGGGGGGACAACGTTAGTCACGCTTGGCTTTTTAAACAAAGGGAAGCAAGAGGGTCTTGACTGACATTGCTCCGCCCTTTTCTCGGGACTCTCGCACAACCACAATCTCGTCCTTGCGCTTGCCGTCCTTTTTGGACCGGCCGCTGCGGGTGCGGGACGAGCTGTTGTTGCCAATGATGCCGTTGGTGCCGAGCTGCACCACGAGCGCCGCCACCTGCGTTTGCAGCGCCGACACCTCGTCGAGCGCGGCCTGCTGGGCGGCCTGCGCCTCGTCGAGCTGCTTCTTGACGTCGTCGAGCTGCGCCACCAGGCTGCCGTTCTCGACGCGCAGCTCCGGAAGCTCCCTCTCGGCCGCCTCGAGCTTGCCGGCCAGCTCGTCGCGCTCCGCCATCAGAGCGTCGACCGATGCTGACGACTCCTTGAGCTTGGCCGATTCCTCCTCGGCGGCCGCAAGCTTGCCTGCGATCTCGTCACGCTCCGCCGTCACGCTGTCAGCTGCTGCCGCGCTCTCGCGGAGCTTGGTGGCCTCCTCCTCCAGGCCGGCGAGCTGGGTTCGAATCTCCTCGTTCTTGGTGGCCAGGATGTCGAGGGCGGCCGCCTTGTCGGCGAGGGCCGCGTTCTGGCTCTTGAGCTGGTCCATCTCGGCGAGCAGGGCAGCGCCGGCCTCGTCAATGGCGGGGTCCCTGGGAGCAGCCTCCTCGGCAGGTGGGGCCGGGGCAGCCTCCTCAACCGGAGCCGGCGCGGGCTCGGGCTCGGGGGCAGCAGTCTCCTCGGCGGGCGGTGCGGGCTCGGGAGCAGGAGTGGGCTCAGCGGCGGGCTCGGCGGGAGCAGTCTCGGCCTCGGGAGCAACATCCTCCATGGGTGCCTTTTCGGTGGTGTCAGAGCGGGCATCGCTCACGACGGATGATGTTCCGGTGACGGATGATCCGACGACGGACGAGCCAACGACGGACGAGCCGATGACGCTGCCCACCTCGGACAGGGTGCGGAGGGTCGAGCACTCGTCCCGCAGGTTGTTGTTCTCGACCGAGAGCCTCAGGACGCGCGAGGAGGCGTCGTCCTGGTCGCGGAGCAGCTCCTTGACTTGTTCGAGCAGGCTCTTGTTCTCGCCGTTGAGGAGCTCGGCGCGCTTCTTGAGCTTCTTGCGCTTGGCCTCGAGCTCGTCCATCTGGCCGGAGACGTCGTCCTTTTCCTTCTCGAGGGCCTCGATGCGCTCCTTGAGCTCGGCGTTGACCTTGTCGGCCTCGTCCATCTTGGCGTCCTTGGTCTCGCCGTCCTTCTTGAGGTCCTCGTTCTCCTTCTTGAGGTCGTCAATGTTGGTCTGGAGGCCGGCGGCCTGGTCCTCGAGCCGCTTCTTGTCCTCCTGGATGACGCTGAGCTGCTCGAGGAGGCCCTTCTTCTCGGCGTCGAGGGCGTCGAAGCGGGCCTGCAGGGCGCGGAGCTGGTCCTCGAGCTCGCCGGTGCGGGCCTGCAGCGTGTTCTTCTCGGCCTCGAGCGTCGTCTTCTCCTTGCCCAGGTCCTCGAGCGCCTGCAGCCGGTCCTTGGCCTGCTGGTCGAGCTTGTTGCGCTCGGCCGTGAGCGAGCCGAGCTCGGTCGACTTCTGCATCAGGTCGCCCTCGAGGCCCTCGACGCGGAACTCGAGCGACTCCTTTGAGATCTCGAGGCCGGCAATCTGGGCGGTGAAGGCCGTCTCGCGCGACTTGCCGATGATGCGGATGTCGTCGAGCTCCCGCTCCAGGTTGATGGCTTTGGCCTCGTACCGGGAGCTGGTGTCGA
The DNA here is from genome assembly GCA_002179835.1 of Calonectria leucothoes. Classification (NCBI taxonomy): domain Eukaryota; kingdom Fungi; phylum Ascomycota; class Sordariomycetes; order Hypocreales; family Nectriaceae; genus Calonectria; species Calonectria leucothoes. The sequence continues at coordinate 222,664 of NAJI01000011.1, read as the reverse complement.
TCTTGTTCTGCGACTCCTTCTCGAGCGAGTCGCACTTTTGCTCGAGGATGTCCTTGAACTCCTTGTAGCGGGCCACGTGGTCCTCGAGCTCCTTGACCTTGCCGTCAAAGGCGCGCTCCGTCAGCACCAGGGCGTCGCGCTCCATCTTGAGCTTGTCGTAGGCCTCGCCGTGCTCGCGCTTGAGACGCTCGATGGCCATGTCGCGCTCCTTCTTGGCCTTCTCGTAGCTGGCCAGCTGGTCCTTCTTGTACTTTTCAAACTGGCGCTCCTGCTCCTTCCTGGCCCTCTCGACGGCGTCCTTCTGGTCCTTCTTGGCGCTGTCGAGCGTGTAGTCGCGGTCCTTCTTTAGCTTGCTGACGGTGACGTCGTGGTCCTTTTCGAACTTTTCAAAGGCGCGCTTCTGGTCGTCGAGCTTAGACTTGGTCTTCTCCAGGCTGCGGGCCTGCGAGTCGAGGTCCTTGCTGAGCTTGTCCTGGGTGTCCCGAGCCCTGTTTCGCTCCTGGCGGAGCTCGTCCTTCTCCTTCTGCATCGAGGAGATCTGGTGGCGGGCATCGCTCAGCTCCTTGCCGGCCGACGAGCTCTGCTTCTTGAGCTGCTCGAGCTCCTTCTTGAGCTCCTCGACCTCGCGCAGCAGAGCCCTGTCGGCGTCGTGCCTCGAGCGCGAGCGGCGCTTAGTAGTCTCAGTGCGGGTGACCTCTGTCCGCGACGTGATGATGGGAGCGCTGTGGCTGATCATGGAGCCCTGCTGGGGGATGTAGGGGGCGTGCTGGGGAGGAGGGTAGGTGAGCTGCGGCGGCGGGGCAGGCTGCTGGAACTGGGCCTGAGGCACGAGAGGGCCCTGCTGCGGGTACATGGGGATGGACTGCTGCTGGGAGACCATGGACTGGTGAGGCCCGGGGACGAGAGGCTGCTGGTGCTGCTGGGGAGCAGGCAGAGCCAGGGGCTGAGGGGCCTGGGTGAGGGCCTGAACCTGCGCCTGGGGAGCGGGCTGCGGTGCCGGCGTGGGCTCGATGTGGATGTGGAATGTGCGGCCGCGGCTCTTTGAGCGGCCTCTGCTCTCCTTCTGAGCATCCCTGGACTCGCGGGACTCGCGGGCGTTGTCGCGGCTCTCACGGGTGCTGTCACGGGCAGGCGGCTGCTGGGTGTGGGTCACGGTCATGGTCTGTTGGCGGGTGACGGAGCGGGAGCGGATGCGGGTCGTCTCGAACTCAACCTTGCTCTCGCAGTCCGTCTCGGAATCCAGGCTGGTGACGCCCGTGGTGACGGAGGCGGCCGACGAGCTCCATCGGAAGTCGGTGTTGTCCGAGTCGTAGCGGTTGTCATCCGAGGTGTAAGCGCCGCCGCGGGGGGTGATGGGCTCGGGCGTCTTGGGCCGGGGGGCCGCCTCGGCACGGCGGAACTTGAGAGCGGGCGGCCTGAAGCGGAGCGGCTTCGTGGCCGGCGACGGCTTGGGAGGCGGGATCGGCTTGGGTCCCCTTGCCCGCGGCGGAGGGCTCCGTGAAGGGGCGGTAGATACATCCGACGCGGTGACGGAGGTTGTGGTGGAGACTTCAGAGACAGTGGACAGAGCATCGTCAGGCTTGTTGGGGGGCCGTGAGGGCGCCCTTAGGCGGGTCATGGCCATGGCGTTGGAGTTGTCGTTTCCGGTGCCGTTGATGAGGTTGTTGAGGGCTTCCCTTCTGCTGATGCTGTTGGCGCTTCTCTGGTTGTCATTGCGCTTGCTGGTGGTGGCTGTGGTGGTGTTGTTGTTGTCGGAGGACGAGTTCCCGTTCTTGGGCGGGTAGCCCCGAATGGTGAGGGCGGCGGGCATGGTGGTGCGTATGTGAGTGTGTGTGTGTATGTGTTTTTGGTTTTGTGTGTATATGTGCGGGTGGGTGTTGGATGTTGCCCCCCTCCTGTGGTGGTGATGCGATGTCGTTGATTTAAAAGTGGTTATATAATTACGGGTGTAGGGGTCTAAAGTTCTAGCTGGAGTTCTAGTACTTTATTCAGCGCCGAAATGGTGTTGGTGGCGGAGACGGAGAGGGTGGTGTTCCAAATGGGTATTGTGTGAGTATGTGTGAGTGCGCGTGTGCGTGTTGCAGCGTCTAGCGAGGATGGTGGTGATGGTGATGAGCTGAAGATTTTAGATGTAGGAGGATCGATCGTCGGGTCTTGTTTGCATCTTTCTAGATTTAAAAGGAAGGGGGAATTTTGTTGATACGGCGGCGCTGGCATTACCTATATTGCAAGTCGTGCGAGAGCCCTAGCAGCCCAATTCTACTCGAGCAACCCTGCGTGTGGCCCCAACGTGGTTCGAGATCCACTACCCAACCGCACATTGGGCCGTGACAACTGGACCAACCAGCGGGTGCTATGCACGGCCCCGGAAGGGAGGAGGGATGACGGCTGCGGCTGCACCTTGCTGCTTTCTACGGGACAGGACAGGACAAGACTGGGCAGCGCAGCTCTGGGAGCTCGACTGTCTTCCCTTGCATTCGCCTTGCCGGCGCCGAGGGGAGGGGGGGTCCAGTTCTCGATCGCCCCGGGGGGGCCGGCCAGGCCACGATTGGGCGTGGAGGGACCCGGGAGAGCGCCCTGTTGGCCAGCCGGGCCTTGGGACACGCGCACGCCCCAGAGCAGGAGCCGACAGGCCAGGGCACACGCCTCCCGCCCGCCCCAGGGGAGATGCTGCCAGGCACTTGCAACGCTGCTTGGTGGTGTTTGGGGCTGCCACCAGCTCGTCCTGGCGCTGCGGCTGCCGACAGCTACGGCGACGGCTGCCGTCAGGCGTCACGGATGGCGGGTGGGCGGGTGCGTGTGTGCGCGGGTGGCGAGGAGCCCATGTGGGCACAGGGCCGCTGTCGTGGACGTGGAGCAGCCAGTGGGCGTCGCGCTGGGCTGCCGGGGGGGTGCCTGCTGGGGGCGACGCCTGGGACCGGCGACGAGCCATTTTCCAGGGCGGCCACTCACGGGGGCGGCCTGGCCAGACCGGCGCCATTGAGGCCAGGTCAGGCGTGGGCTCGCGTTGGGCTGCAAGGCGATGTGGGCGCCTGCCATTCGCCCAACGGCCGGATCGCCAGAGACACTGGGGGACCCGGCGAGCAACGGTGAAAATTTTATTAAAAGCGAGGGCTTGACGCCGCCAGCCGCCGCCCGCCTGGGCGATGTGATGCTGGCTGGATGGCTGGGCGGATGGATGGTGATGCCCGGTTGAAGAGTATGAGTCGGAGGAGAGAGGGGCGCAAAGCCCAGCTGTGTGTGCTGTGTCTGTGTGTGACTCTTACAATACCCATACTTGATGCTTGGTCCCCCCGGCACTGCCAATTGTTGCCTTTGCTGGCCGCTTGCAATTGGCATCGCCGGCTCCCTCTTCGCTTGATTGAGGGCCCTGACTGGCTGCTATTCTAGTTTTTGTCTGGTTTTGCTGCGTTTTCTGGGTTTTTCTTCTTGCTTTGCATTTATTAGGCGCCACCCGAGTGCGTTTTAGCCATGACGATCCCTCCAATTCCTGACAGTGATGACTGCTTTTTTTTTTTTTTTCGCGCTGCTGAGCTGTTGTCTCGTCCTTCATTCGTGTGGCCTTGGCTGCGTTTCTACTTTTGGCTCTCATTCTTGATTTTTCAACCCCTTCCCATTCCATTACGTGGCCCTGCTTACAGCACAACCAAGCCCGTTATTACTCATCTTCGCCTTGTTTTGGCATTCTTTTGTTCCTTTCTCTCTCAATGGACCCGGGGGGGGGGGCGTCTTTTTTTTTTTGTGCTATGTGAGACATCACGGCGGCAGGCTGTCGGTCCAGCAAGCGAACGAATCACTCCCCGATTTACTACGGGGAACAACATTGACAACAAATCACCTGGCTAACTCGGTTGCAAGAATTTTCTTCTTCCCATGTCGTGTCCATCCTAATGCTTAGACGAGCATTTATGCCAATTCACAAATCAATTTCTCTTTTCTGTCGGTTTTGCCCATTTCACTTTTTTTTTTATGTCCTACATATACCCCCGCCAACCTGGGATACGGATACTGGTGCTCGCGTGCATCCATCCCGCCTCCAGGCACTAGTCCAAAGCACCACGTACATAATCTCGTGTAGATCACATATGCCCATCTAGTTACGTTACTGTACCGTCTACTGCAAGCCCATGCACTCGAATCCCGTTCCGTTTCGTCTCGTGTCCTTGCTCGCCCTCTGTCCTGGTCCTCTGCCGTCCCCACTCTCGCGTCGACATGTGACAGCGGGAAGACGGAGAGACACAGAGAGCCAAGGCCAAAAGTTGACGTATAATTATGATGAGTTCGACTCTACTCGACACAGGCGCACTGTGGAACCGCCAGAGCTAGATGCTCGACGCAGGGGTTGTTGGGTCGCAACCCATCTTGACAGGGCAATAGATGCGACGGAACGGATCTGTGCTGAGACCCAGGGCGCTACGGCTACAGGATGGCGAACCCCCGACGCTAGAGGGAGAGGCGACGACGACGACCGACGACCCTCTCCGCATGTGCGTGCAGTCTCTCTCTCTTTTGACTCTGCTCCTGCGTTCCTCCCCCAGTCTTTTCCTGTCCTGTCTTGTCTTGTCCTGTCTCGTCTCGTCGCTCTCCGCCTCTCGGTGGAACGCAGCCCAAGGCCCGGGTTGGCTGGCCGCCTCTGCTGCCTCTGTCCTGTCCTTGTCACCTGGCCTGGCCCCGGAAATAACAGCGGTGAACGACGTCAGAAGCTGCCAGTCAATGTGGAATCGCTCCATGGTTGCCGCGCTAAATAACGTGTCGTGCCTCGCCTAAACCTTTGGCTGTAAGTCGTCGACCCCGATCCCCAATCACCGTGACCAAAACACGTCGTCCAGTCGCCCGCCGACGAATCACACCTGGGCCGACTGTTATCGCGCGCCCTGGCGGTGACGGTCCGTCTCCTTTTCCCAGTGCTCTCTTTTTTTTTTTCGGTACTGACTGCTGCCGCTGCTACTGGTGGTGCTGCTGCTGCTGCTGCGTCCTGCTCCGCACCCAGAGCAACCCCCCCAGAGCAGCCCCCCCAGTCACTCAGCGGCGGGAAATGGTCCAGGGTCTCTCCAGACGCAGATGGACAGACAGGCACAGGCACGGGAGCGTGCGGGGGCGGCCTGGGCTGGGCTGCCAACCCCTGTAGCCTCTTTCGTTACTTCCAAGTTCCAGCCAACTCAAAATGCCTGGGATACGTCGTTGACCCCGCAAACCCTGACTCTGCAGCCATACGCGACCGTGTGAGACAATGAGGTCACTTGGGAGTTCAGCTCTGCTCTGCGCAACCCGCTGCCGCCATGATTCAGTTTCATCGTCATGTTTCATTTTCTGGCCTTGTTCTGCACAAAAGACCTCTCTATCATACATCCGAAGCCCGCTTTGACAAGCAGCAAAAGTCCTCACGTCATCTATCCCGAAATCCAAGGTGCAGCATGTAAGATTCAGGATTTTAACGTGCAAAACCCAAGACAAGAAAAAGCAAAGACTAACAAAGCCCATCCATCAGGCAGGATCCATGTTCATGCCCGGCACCACGGACCCCGTCGCCGTTGGGCCTTGATATCCCTTCCTGGCGCTGCCAAACCACCACGCAGCCACAAAGATGGTAAAGCTCCCCCAGATGAGGCAGGCGTAGTTCATGTTTTGCGCCGTCACGGGTAGAGCCGTGGGGAAGCAGTAGATGACGCCCCAGGCGAGCATGTAGGCGCACGCGATGCCATTCACGACAAACCCGATCCACCCCCTCATGCGAAAGGGCCCGTACGTGATGTTCCTGCGCCCGGTCACGAGGTTGGGCAGGATGCACGCCAGGAACGAGCTGCTCGACAGCAGGATGAAGCTGCCGACAAAGGCGTTGAAGGCCGTCGTGCTGCCGACGTAGATGGCGCCCAGCATCGTCACCAGCACCGCCGTCACCAGCGTCGACCACAGCGGCATGTCGAGCTTCGGGTGCACCGCCCCGAGCACGCGCGGGAACGGCGTGGCCCCGTCGCGCGCGAGAGCCCACAGCGTTCGCCCGCAGGTAATGTACAGCCCGATGACGGTCAGCACGATACACACCATGACCAGGGACAGCAGCCCCGTGGCCCCGGCCGCCGATCCCGTCGCCTGGCGGTATATCTCGGCGATGGGGTACGCCGACGAGAAGAGGGCCTCGTAGTCGTTGATGGCGTACATGATGGCCACCAGGTAGCAGAACCCCGTCAGGAAGCCCGTGATAACCTGCAGGAACAGGGCCATCGGCACGTTCCTCTGCGGGTTGGGAATCTCCTCGGCCAGGTGCGTTGCGTCCACGGGCCCCACGCTGAAGGCGCCGTTCAGCATGCCCGCCACGAAGACGAAGCCGTCGAGGTATCCAATGTCGGCCTGCCACTCCTTCCACACAAACGACGAGCTCGCGTGCGGCGGCCGACCTCCGCGGCCCGGCATGACGGCCACGGTGATGACGGTGATGAGGAAGCCGGCCAGGACGGCAAAGACTCCAAACTTGTTCAGGCTGGGCATGGCGCTGTTGCACAGGCACACGACGGCGCACGAGAGCCAGGTCGTGACAATGTAGGCGATGAAGACGTGCCAGGCCTCGGCCACAAACCCGGCGTGGTTGAGGGCGTACATCTGCACGAGCGTGTTGCCCAGGATGGACGACATGCTGGCGCACCCCAGCACCCAGGCCAGGTAGTTCCACCACCCGGCGAAGAAGCCGACGGCCCTGCCCCATCGCCGGCCCGGCGTCACAGAGGCCCAGTGGTAAACGCCCGCCGACGAGGGGATCGCGCTCGCCAGCTCCGCGATGCTCGCCGCCACGGTCCAGTAAAAGGCCGACACGACCATGAACTCGTACAGCACGCCGGGGGGCCCGCCGTTGAAAATGGCCACCAGGATCGATCCGCCAATCGCCGGCCACACGTTTCCCACTACCAGACCGACTCCCGCGAGCGCGAGCAGGTTGAAGTTTTGCTGCAGCTCCTGGACGTGCCCTGAGGCGTTGATCTGCACCTCGTCGTGGGAGTGCGCCTTGGATACCGGATCGTCCACCACCACATGCTGGTCCCCCTTGACCCCATCACCATCACCATCGCCGTCCTGCTTGGGGAGGACCTGCTCCCCAGCCCTTGAACTCGTCATTATTCTTTTTTGGTGGTTGGCGCAGATATCGATTGAACGAATATCGAGAACCAGACCCCGGGGGAAATGGCGGGCGTTCAAAGGGTCTTTATCAACGCTGACAATGTTGCAACCCCGGCCGCCCGATATGGGTCCTGGCTACCACCCCCCGTTTGGAGAACTGGGGGTAGCCAAGGCTATCTCTCGCCCCCGGCCGGCCTTTGAGTAATAGAAATTACCCCGCACGACGGGGTAATCAGAAGAGCAGCGTCGGTCCTCTTTTTTGGAGACTACAAGAGGATTGTTGGAGTGGCTGACATGGAGATGCTGCCACACGGTGGATCGACAGGAATGGAATTGAACCAAACGGATGTTTTTTCCCAATTGACTTTGGCTAACCACTAAAAAAAATCACTGTCAATGTCGCTGCCGCCGCCGGGGACACATGATTCGTGTATCTGTCGGCCAACTTCGGAGCATTTGGTCTGTGCTAGGCACGGAGCGGAGGCGGGAACTCGAACCACCCGAGGGCCATGGAGCATGGGCGACGAGTACGACATGGCCGTTTTGATAGGACAGAGCAGGTTTAGTCAGCTGTTCGATTTTCCGAAAAAAAAAAAACATGTGCCGCTGGGATGCGTTCTTGGAGGTGCATTTAGGCTCGGGATGAACGGCAACCTCAAAAAAAAGAAAAAAACCTTAATTGCTTAACACGCGGTATAACAGTCTAAACCAGTCTCGTCGCTGGCTTTTCCTGCAAAGAACGAGCCTCATTCAATTCAGACATGCTGTTGGCCAGTGGCAAATGCGCCTGTGAGGTTGCAACTGCGTGGTGCATCGGCAGGAGCTCCGATCCCGAACGATGAAACCCAAGCTGCTGGTCGAGGTGGAGATCTTTTTTTTCCCCGACGGGAGGGGTTGGGGGTTTCACGAGTCAGCTCGCGACGGCGGCCACTCACTTGCCCGGCTGTAAACGTAGGGCTCCGCACGATGCGATGGGGGGGGGAGAGCAGGGTGCCAAGAAAATGTCCCATGGGGTAGAGTTCCCATTACCAAATGGCTGTTTCTCTTTTCCAAGTAAACGAAACGAGGCACAAGGTTTTTGCCTAGATTGGTGCAATAATACAACAATGGCACTTTCAGGGCCGCCGTCTTTTCTTGGCTCGGCCCCGAAAAACTGTCCGCCCCGCGAGTCTAACATCGACAAGAGCAATTGTAGATTGGATACGCGCCCCCATTCCCGATTCCAGATGGCACTTCATCATGTCCGCGACAGATAGCCCAGGCCAATCAAACACGAGCGCGCCTGTAAGCATGTGTAGTCATTCCTTCCAATTCATTTCGACTTCGCCGATCCGGACCTAGAACCTCGCCGCGATCCTGAGCGCAATCCCGGAAGGCGTTGCCGGGGCGTGTGGGGCCATTTTTGGCCGGCGGCGGGGCGAAATTGGCCGGGGCGGTTCGCCGGCGGCGTCGAGCGGCATCGGCCATGGCCCATCGGAACCGGATGGATCGGAACCAGCAAACGAGCGCGCTCGCAATGAGCGTCGTCTCCTTTATCAATCAGCGTGCCATTGGCGCCGACAAGGCTCGTAACGGTCTGATTTGAGCGTGGGATGCGTCTTGGCATCCTTTTTGGGAAGGCTGACCATTTTCCATCTGAAGCTAGCCATTACCCCAACTGACCTCCAATTAATTCCTGGAATCAACTGTAGGCTCTTGACTCGTTACGAGTTGGTTCAGTGCATGTTGCCTTGTTCTTCGCGACAACCGAGTTGCGATGGCCAGACCAAGCGACATGCTGTAGATGCAGAAACTGGTTTCAGAGGAATTGCAGTCTCTGGTGCCCCGTGGATTTCCATTCTGGGAGTTGCCATCGCTCAGGTTCAATACACTATACCGCGGCGTGAAAACTCGCAGTCGCCTCGTGTTTGTAGAGCTGCACACATTTCAACCGAGCACATGGCAACAGAACCAAGCATGGCACCGTCGCATCACCAATCGCAAATCAATCGTGATTCTACAATACATGTTCTAATCAGAAGTGGATCTTGCCACCTCTTCTCGAGCTACCAACGGTGTGAAGGACTTTGCTATATCTGGCTAGGGGACGTTTGGGGTTGTTTGGTCATGGTGCCTTGCATTAGCTTGGCAAACAACCAACCCCTTCTCGAATTCATATCCCGCAGCTACACGATGATGAAACAAAATGAAACAAAATCCACGTGACTCTGAATTCAAATTGCTTACGGTTCATCTGGCTAACCTAGTTGCCGGATTCAATCATTCGGCGGGTGTTGGACATGGCAGCAATAGGGTAGCTGGCGATGATTTTGGCCAATATTCCACGTACTTGTCCTTTGTTAATTGTCTGCTTCTGACTATGGTAACATTGAATGAAGGTTATTTTACTGCGTGAAACTACTTTGGCTTATGTCTGTAGTCGCATCTCTGGCGTTGAACGTTACCAACAAGGCCAAGAGCTTGTGTCGTGGTAGGATCCATTTTATCAACACACTGGAGAACAACAGTAGGTAAAACAAGAAAGAAAAAAAAAACAAGGAGCAAAGTCATTTTTCTGTCACTTCTAGAATTCTCCCTTTCCTCTCCTCCCATTCATTGATTTTCTTTTTTTCTCTCCTATTTGGCTATGCTGTGAAAAATTCATCATGCCATCAATGCACGGGCCCAATCCAGTGATCCAACCAACTCTCACATTTCAACCCGAATGGAAACGAGACGGAACCGTCGAGAGAGGAAAAAAGTTACGTCACCAGAATTGCTTTGTTCCGATGCATCGCGAAAAGCGCGCAGGGACACCTTGCCGCCACAATCTGCAGCCAGCCGGGGAAACCGTTGAGGCGTCCGTCATGAAGACAGCAGAAAGCCACGTCTACACAAAAACCAAAAAAAAAAAGGTCGGCGATAATTTTATGACCGCCTCAGGGTGCATAGTGCTAGCACAAGCCGGCCCACACGTCGAAGGAGCCATCTGGAGGCTATGTTGCAGAGTGTCACTGGCGGGAGATGCGATTCGTCTCTTGGCAGGACGAGCTCGCTAGCCTGCACTCCGCACATCAGTCGCGTCCTCGTTTGCCAGCTCACCGCGCTGCATCGGCATTGCACGGGGTCCTCTGCGATCTGCTCTGTGCAGACGACGCTGGACGTGCTCCAGTTCTAGAAAAAGGCCTAGACGAGCGAAGCGACGCAGCCTATTGGAAAAAATTGAGAAGGAGGAGCTGGTCCGTGATGGTGGCCATCTTTTCTTGTGTTTTCGTAGGTCCCATTGTTGTTTTGGCCAGCGGTGAAGAAACGGATTGCACATGACACGAGGGTCACTCGGGCAATGACCACTAGGCTAATTGATCTAGATCCCGCCGATCAGCGCAGCTTGGCGCGTCAGAGGAGATTGCCTGCGGCGTAGCCTGAAGAGAGAGACAAAGAGCGGGCAAAAAAACGTGGTGCCGGCAGGGATTGGCGATTTTCGCACGGCGATTTGGTTAGGCAGAGACGCGTCCCTCGGGCCCTGCCTCTAGCAAAGCCAGCCGGCTCTCGGTCTCGGCCGGGCTCGAGGCCAAGGATCGGCGTGGGCTAAGCGAGGACTGCCGATAATCAGGTCCGTGATGATGTTTGCGTTTATCTAACCGAGAGGGAAGGGTGGACAGGCCCGGAAAGAAGAAGATCCGGGCTGCCAGGCCATGGCCCAATTGCTGCCATCGTATCTTTTTTTCGCATCGTCTTCAGGCCTCCCGTCTGCCTCATTTACACGATTTCGCGCTTATGCAGGGGAATCACAGCGCGCTCAATGGCGCCCGTTGGGCGCTGGTGGCATGACGACGACTGGTTGGAGAAGAGGGGGAAAAAGAAAACAAACAGAGCAGTCACCGGATGAAGGGCCGCAGCAAGAAAGATCAGGCAGTCAGTCACGGCCTGCAGCAAAAAACACCATCGTGACAGGGTCGTCCAATGGAGAAAGCACAGGGTCCTGTCTGCGTGTGGCCCCTGCATTGGGTCGAGGCAGAACTGGCCCCCCTCAGGCAAGCGATGAACTTGGATCAAGCTTGAATCTTGGGTTTGAAAATGAAGGATCAGCACAGGGCTAGCCTAGGCCAGCTTCGAGGACTTGCCAGCACTCACTACCATCCAAAGCCGCCTAGCGCCTTCAGCTGGCGGGCCAAAGGCGCCCCACAAGCGCAGCATAGCTGGGCTTCATTTTACATGGCATTTCATCGTCTTTGCCCCCTGTCACTGCATATTGTTTTGTTTGATTAGAGCATTGACCCGATCTTGGATCGAAAATGCATGCTGCCGTGAAGATGCCGGCGCATTTGTGGTGCAGTGGTGAATGTTTGCGTGTTTGACTGTTTACGAGCGAGTGAGACGGACCGTCTTTTTTGCACCCGACCAGCCAAGCAGCTTACAAGGAGGACAAGGGGGAGGAGACAAGGTTCAGGCCAGCCGTTTATTTAGGCCATCTATCCATCAATCATAGGCTATCGTACGCAAACTGCAAAGACGAGAGAAGCTCAACCCTTGTTCTCGACGCTGCTCGCATAATGGAACAAATCTACATCGTACGAGACAAAGGAAAAAAAAAAAAAAGAAACGACTGATGAAACACCCGGCTTCCAGACCAGTCCTTGAGCCAGGCCGCATCAGGAACGCCTTGAGAGCAATTTTGCGTGCGGCTGATTGCAGCGGCGCATGGCGGCTTTGGCCGGGCTACCATCACCACTGAGCGCAATTTGGTGGCGCTTTCAGCTGCACACGGAAATTTCCCCATGCTCGACGACGGCGCGCCGCCATGTCGAATCAGGACGTGCTCTGAAGCCACAGGGCTGAAGGAATTCCCCCCGCACCGCAGGACTTGCAGGCTGCCGTTGCGTCCAATTCCGCGGTCCTGCGGGGCTAGCATCGTGAGAATCAAACCGTGGCGCCCCTAGACGGACGAACTCGAATGCAAGGCTTATCCTGAGCCAAGCCTCGACCCCTAGCCATCGTGTAGGTCCTCGTCCAAGGCCTTTTCTTTCGTATAAGACTCAGCAGCCATCCCGTGGCAGGATTCCCCCCTCCTCCTCACTCACTATCCAACAACAGTCACTCCTTCCAGTCCTTACTTCACTTACACCAACGACCAAGACCTGTCTTGTCTATCCACTCCTTAACAAAACAATCCCCTTCACCTTTTCACAATGGCCGCCCCCAACGCTCAGCACAACAACGGTCCCATCGACCACGAGGACCTCAACGACTGGAAGACCCGCTTCAACGATGTCCTCGCCCGCCCCAGCGAGCACGTCAACTCCAAGTCCCCCGAGACTTCTCAGCCTTGGTTCAACGCCTTCTTCGGCTGCTGCAACCCCATCGACACCTGCCTGATCACCTGGTGCCTTCCCTGCGTCACCTTTGGCAAGACCCATCACCGTCTCCGCAAGAACGGCAGCCTCGAGGGCTACGAGCCCATCAACACCTCTGTATGTTCCATCGCCAAAACTATTTGTATGCTACATGTGCTAACCTTGACCAGTGCCTGCTCTTCTTCGGTTCCACCTGCGTCGGTCTTCACTGGATCCCCATGGCCCTCCAGCGTGCCAACATCCGTGAGAAGTACAACCTCCAGGGAAGCTGCCTGGTCGACCTCGCCACCGCCTGCTGCTGCGGTCTCTGCGATCTCGTCCAGCAGGACAAGGAGACTGCCCACTGGGAGGCCCAGGGCGGCGCCAACACCGAGGGCTACAAGACCAACGACGACATGTCCTACCCTCCCCAGTAAGCCAAGACTGGCCCGCCTTTTTGTTTTTCGGTTGGGTTCCGTCAAAGCTGAGAGGCTTGTCGGTCATGGGGAAAAGGCCAACGCGAATGCCAGAAAACACGAACGGCTCTAATCTTCGCAATTGATACCTAAAGATTCGTACTGCTCAGGATACCCCCCTCGACGAAGGTCCACGACATGGATGCACTCGAGGTATTTAGTTACGCTGAATTTGAATATACGCTTAATACTTTGACATGTTGTGTCCTATGCAAACTTGCAATTGATCTGAATTCGACCCATGCTGTGTGTGTGTGTAGTTGGATATTCCATGACAGGAGTTCCGTGTACAGTTGTGTATTGGTTTATTTTAATGAGTTTTCCTCAATAACAAGATGAAGATGTGCCAATCACTGGGAAATACTCCGAGACCTTCGAGCAAAAGATAGCTACATGTCCTTGGGAGGGCGATTCATCAAGTGAAGGCGAAAGCTTGGAGAACCAGACTCGTTTACAGAAGGGTTTCGTGATGGTGTACACGTACAAATCAAGGAGACTACAGCTTTCAGCTTTGCAGCTCCAAAGTGAGAGATGGAGATGGAAAATTACGAACGACCAATTTAAAACATGATATGGGTGAGAAAGGCGCAATCATCCCTTCGAGTGCGTAGGACTGCACCTGGGTCACGAGCTCTACCCGGCGAGAGGTACAAACTGTGACTTATCACTAGCAATGACTCCAAGCGTAGCGGTTATATTTTGAAAAACAAACTAACCATGCAGATTCAGACGACATCATCATCAGTGCTAAAGCAACTTGTAATCCTAGTAAAAATATACAGCCAACGATGTATCCTCAACTCAGAGCTCCTCGGTCGGACAAAATCTCTGCAAGTGACCCAAGTTCACGCAGTCTTATGGCACTCGAAGGGATATGCGGCACGCGCGTGGTTGATGCAATTTTGGCTGGCTTGTTGATATCGAGCCCGCGAGGAAGGCCCGTGTGTGAGTGACCGCCGAGGACATACTTCACTGCAAACTCTAGAAAGATTGAATAGAAGAAGATGGTGGGAACTGAAAATAACAACATTAGCAAGAACAGCAGCAATGAAAGGTACCGGGAGTGTTGCGGGCAAGAGCGAGATCAGCTACATGTTGCCAACGACGCCAGGCAGTTGTTGGTCCCCGGGGTGGCGGTGCGTCGGCATCATGGTTTGGCAGACTTGGAGATGGACCACGAAAGACTTGTTCTCTGTTGAGCCTTTGTCGACATCGAAAGGCTGCAACTCGTTGACTTGGGCGCACCAAGCTAGGTTCGAGACGGTTCGTCATAGTCGTCTTATGTTGCTCGCCATCCAAAGCCCTGGCAGCCGGTCGCTTACATACAATGTTACTATTCTCAGCCCTGTGTTGAATGTCCTTGCATAGCGAGAAGGAGTCCTCACTTTATTGGTGGACGATAGAATCACGAGCAGACTATTCCGCTTCGCATTGTTGACCCTTTGTCCAGGGTTGGACCGTCTTGCTTTTTGGTGAAACCATTTTGCGGCGTGCCCGGCAAAGGCGTGATTGACGAATTTGGCAAGAGGGCGCATTGCTTGACATAATGGCTCGTGACATCTGGATCGTGGCGGAGCACATTGATTTTTTTCAGATCGTCAACGCCCTGTTTCGTATTTGTATGGTGATTACATGCAGGTCTGGTTGTAAAAGTATATTCACTTTAGGGTAGCGTGCTGCTTATTTCTGCTGACAATCAACTGATCTATCTTTTTCCTCCAATTGAAATAAGATGTCGAGAGAGGAAAACAAAAAAAAGAAGAAGAAGAAACTAAAGTATTCATTCTGTCAAAAAAGATGTCGAATCATCTCTAAAAAATGCAAAAAGAGAGGGCTCCGCCGGGGTTTGAACCCGGGGCCTCGTGCAGTTAAGAAATCCCAAAGCACGAATCATACCACTAGACCACGAAGCCAACTAGGTTTGGTTGTTTGTGACGTCAGGTGCTCTTATTCTACCCTATATGGAAAGGGTCACGGCATTCAAAATATTGACTTGACAGTTTCCCTACAGCCGCCCGCGTACTCTGGAATTTGTCATTTTTCTCAATTCTACTGCCATTGTCTCTCGGACCAGCTCATTCGCCCCTTCATTCCTCCTTAATATGCTTATGTTCAACCTTGATCGCCACCTCGGCCATGGCACCGAATCTGGCAGCTCCATACAATCCCTGCGGGTGGCCATGTAGGCGGAAAATTCCCAACGCAATCAATTAAGCTCTCGATAGGCGACAGAAACCTGATCCCTGATCTGGAGCCCGATTGGGCACTGCCGTGACCCTGGCGTAATCTGCAAGTGGACTTGATGACCAGTTGCTGATGAATCCGCTCTGCATTATTTTTCATTACCTGTCTGGTTTGATATTCCACGGTCCATCTCGGGCCCAATCTTCTTCCCCAGCAATGATTCCCGTGCCTAGTTCTTCTGGCGAATTCTTCCGCTCGAGTCTGGTACCTACCTTCCGAGTCGCCCACCGCGCATTTGTCATTCCGCCGGCCCCCTCTCTTTAGCCGCCGGAATCTGTCGTTTCCCTTTTCTTCGGAAGATTTTTTCTTCAATGGCAACGTCGGCTCCAAAGATAAGAGATGGTGTGAAACCGACCTGGTGCAGGCCAAACTTGTTTCGTATGGACTGACTAACGCGTTTCAAGCGTTGAGCCACGCTGTCCGGAGGCAGAGCCCCATTTGTATTTGGAAGGTGGTGCGTGGGGGGAGTTTCAGCGCCACAACCCTGGGGCGCTTAGGCCTGGGAGAAGGAGAAGGATGCAAGGGTCAACCCCTCCCCCTCAGCACTCAAGCACCCAAGGCCTGGCTGAGAATGGCCGCCGGGGGGATGCATGAGAGATCGTCCATTGGATGTTTTCCCTAAAACAACTTGCCGAAACCCTGCGCCCCTTTTTCGGACCCGTCCCCGCCACTGCGGGTTTCCCTGGAGTTGCACATGTTCCAAGGGGTATGCGGCCGGGGCCCTATCCAGATGGGTTGAGTGGCTGCGAGCGAGGGTAGATGTCATCCACCCTCGAGGAATATCACCTTGGCGTTCTATTTTAAGAGATTTGAAAAAAGAAGGGAAAAAAACCCATGGCTGTATCAAAAATCTCAACAGCGCGGTTGAAACACTGCTAGGGTACGAACAACGGGGGCTGGGTACGATTTGGTATTGGCCATGGGAAGCGAGGGCAGCCAGAGTACGCAGCCGTATCGGTCTGCTTGCAACCGACCACGCTGTCAGAAACCCAAAGTGTAGGGCTAGATTTTGGTCTAGACCGGGCCGACAGGCTGCTCGACCCGCGAGTCGGCGGCGTGCATCAAAAGCTGGCCCGGACCACGTTTGATACCGGCAGCGGCAGCAACGTCGTTTGGATGGTTTTTTAAGCCTTTTTGTTTGGAGAGGTTTCTTATGGAGCGAAAAAGACGGACGCCCAAGATATGAGACAGGCAGCCGGATTCGACAATCTGAAGCTACGGCCTGTTTGGGGCAGTGTCATGGCCGCACAATTGGTGATGCAGATGGAATCTCGATCCGATGGCGATGAGGCCCCCATTGGCTCTCGGGTGCCATTGAAACGGGGTCCTCCTGGATCCCTCTTTTGCCGGATCGTGGAGTTGGATGGGAAACCTGACTGGCTGGAGTATTCCATGCCATGAAGAAATCGGTTACGCGGCCAAGGGCTATCGGTGGATTTTCAAAAGCAGCTCGGCTCAAGGTGGCTCCGGTTGAGGGCCGCGGCGCCGAGTGCGGCATGACGCTCGCTCGCTCGCTCGCTGTGTGAGGAAAGAGAATGTTTCTTCTTCTCTCGTCACGATGGCGACAATCTTGCCCAGAAATTGCCAAAAGTTGACAGAAGCACGCACGTCTTGGCCAACGGGATCAATGCGGGCATTCTCAACAACAGTGACGACTTTGATTACTAGCGGGTTCCTGCCAAGAGGCCACCCAAGTCTGGGACACGGCGATAGCGGCACGCGCTGCCAAGGCGCTCGGGTATAGATAGGATTAAAGCTATGGGCGACAGCTCACCGGTGGGAAGAAGACGGGAAAAAAAAGGGGCATTCCTCTGTGCGGCGGGGACTTTTGTCTCTGCCAAGGACGAAACCCGACTAGAAACACGATGAGCGTGTAGTCTCGCGAATGCTCCTAGGAGTCCTAGGCAAAGCAGAGTGCGGGAATAAATCAATAAAAATCTACCAAGGCGAAAATAATAAAATATAATACAATATACTAGCCACCCAGATATTCCGAGATTGTGGGTGAGACAGCACACCCATCAATCACAGCTCGGCAGGCACAGGCGCTGGCTGCATGCGGCACGGATTCAGATGGAAATGAGATCACACAAAACACGGGAGAGGCGCTGAAACTGGCGAGGCCAGGGAGGTGAGCACGCATGATGTCAGTGTGAGATGTGATGGACGTTGCGAGGCTGCAAGCTGGAGGAGCAAAAATGTGGGTTTCTTTTTTTTCTTCCTTTCTTTCCTTGGGGGCTCGCCGTTTCACACTCGACTCGCTTCACCTACGCCATGACGACGCGGAGAGACAAAGCAGACGGCCGCCACCGCCTCAATGCCAAGGGGCGGCGGGGCGGGGTGGGTAACAGGAAAAACATGAAAGATGAAGATTGTCCATGTTGGCGACTCTTCTTATCAGGGTGAAGACGAAAAAAAAGGAAATAAACTGAAGAGCCGCTTCGTCACAGGAATGCGTGTGCGTTTTTACGACGACGACTGGGTTCTGAAATTGGGGATCGACTGCATCGCCACGGCCAAGCTGCTACAAATGTGGATTCCTCTTTCGTTACTTCCTTGCTTTGGATTGCGCGCGGGCAAGGGTGAAGGGAGGAGGCAAGGGGGGGGGCGTGGGAGCGAACCCCAGCGGACCGCTCCTCCCGGGGACGGCAATTCCTTGCATTGACGAACAGGGAGAAGCAAGAGAGAGAGAGAGTATGCTTATTTGTTTCTTTGGATTAGAGTTGGGCATGAACAAAACGATAGGGCAAGCGAGAAGAAGCAATGCCAATGCGGGCTGGGCCACTGATTTGCTGCAGCGGCTCCGAGCTGCGACCTGAGCCGCCCAAGGGCAACGTCATCTACAGGTGTGTAAAACGGGTTTGAGAAAGGCAGAAAGAAAAGAGAGGAAAAAGAAAGGAAGAAAAAAACCGACTCTTCATTCTTTGTTCCATCCGCAGCGGGTTTTAGTGCAAGACGCTCATCAGTCTGGATGCACGCAGCCCTCTTTCTTTTTCCTGTTCCATTGCGAGCTTCTCTGCAAGATGGCGCGTTGCACCGATCGCCAAGATGGGCGGGCCCTCCCCTCCCCGGTCGCGCCGAGTCTTCCCAAAGGAGGATTCCGCAAAAAGAAGAAGCCACCCCTTGCGGCCCCACCTTGAATGACACCGGCAATCAAGCTGCCAGGATGGTACAGATAACGACGTGCGGCTTTGGTTGGGTGGGCTGCTGCTGCAACAGCTTCTTCGCTGCGGGCCACGACGGACAAGTACGGAGCCGCCGCGCCTCCCTCAGGGCCGCAGAGGGGCCAGCGCGCGCCGTGTCAGTGGCAATGTTGGTCGTTTTGGCATGGGGGATTTGATTTGCCATTTTTTTTGTTGCTTTTGCCATTGGTCCCTGCGTGTCCTGCAGTGCGTCTTTGGGCGTGGCTTGGTGGGGGTCGCCCAGACCATGGGAATAGGAGGCAGCCAGGGTTAGGTCGCGCTGTGAGTCGCCCGTCACCGTCTCATACATGGCGCAGACGGAGACGGACACACATGCGCGTGCGGCCAGCATGTATCCATCCATACTCCTCACCAAGGCGGTTACGGGCCACCGCTTGGCCAGTATGCGTCACCCCAAGGCGGCTATCAACAACCCCCACCAGGTGAGGCTCTCCCGGTACTCGGCGTTATCTTGGCATCCCTGCTGCTCGAGCCAGGGCAGTGGGCCGGGGAAGGGTTGCCGCGCCGTCGTCCCTGCCGGCGTCGTGTGAGCGTGTTATGCTAACAGTGCACAAAATGACAAGGTGAGGTGACGGTCACCTTTTTTTGCCTTCCGGGTCTCTCCTCAGGCCGGGTGGGTCAGGGGGGGTGTGTAAGTGCGCGGCCCAAACCCGACGAGCACCACGGTTGACCAGGTTGCTGAGCTAGCCCGGGGCGTCCCTGCTGGCTCCGACAGACGCCGCCGGTTGAGGCTCCAAACAACGTATCCTGCTGCACGGGCTGCCGAGGGCCATTGGGCCCGCCGAGCCAAGGGAAAAGCCCCCATTCTAGCGTGCCCATTGGCTGAGACCATGTTTGGGACCTTATTTCGCCAAGCTGTCGCGGCGCAGCCTCCCGGTTACGCATCATCCATCATGAGATTTCTTGGCGTATCATGATCTGCGCGCCAGGGAGACAGACAGACAGACAGATGCAGAGGGAGGAAATCACTAGACTTTATTCCTCTCACGGGTGAGGTGTCCACCAGCGAGGTCTAAAGATAAACTGCAAACTTTTTTCCCCTCTTCACCCCCCCTGCCTCCGCTCGCTTCATGTGTTCTGATATAAAGCTCCAAAGGTTCCATCCCTTCCCCCCCCCATGCCGCCACTCCGATCTCCCGGTATAATTCCAATCGTCTTAAACCTTCATTCCTGATACCGGCAGGTTCTCTCTATTTTTTTCTCTTACTCTTTCCCACCCTCCCTCATTCATCCTACATATCCGCCACAAACCTTTTTTTCTAGTCTTGTGTCTCTCATTCAGCATCATTAATTGAATACCTCCGAAGAAGAACAAGAGAAGAGAAAGCTGCTATTACTACATCAATATAAATATGAGTCGACGAATCGGTCTCGACCCTGCGTGGGACTCGGAGACGCCCACGCGCAGCAACTCGATCGAAATGGCGCGAGCAAAGGACTCGCGACCCCCCAGCTCCATCACCGGCGAGCGCCGCACACTCCACGGCGATACCATGCACTCATCACCCCCGATGCCGGAGAGGTACCCGGACTACGTCGTGGACGAGGAGAAGAGCCTGCACAAGGAACTGGCCAACGGGAAGCTGTCCATGAGGGACCGGTTACACCACTTTACGTGGGCTTGGTTCACATTCCCCATGAGCACGGGCGGCATCTCGCTGCTCATATACGCCCAGCCGTTCAAGTTCAACGGCCTCTTGACCCTGGGCAAGCTCGTCTACGGCATCAACCTGGCCCTCTTCAGCACCATCTGCATCGCGCTGCTCTGCCGCTTCGCCATGCACCAGGGCGACCTGATGGCGTCGATCCGCCACCCGCGCGAGGGCTTCTTCGTGCCCACCTTCTTCCTGGCCACTGCCACCGTCATCACCAGCAGCATGCGATACGCCGTCCCCGAGGATACGCCGGCCGTCATCGGGACCGTATCGGCCGTCTTCTGGATCTACCTGGCGCTGACCTTTACGCTGGCCGTGGTGCAGTACACGTACATTTTCGCGGCGCACAGCTTCGGCCTGCAGACCATGATGCCCAGCTGGATCCTGCCCATCTTCCCCATCATGCTGACGGGCACCGTGGCCACCGTCATCCTCGACATGCAGATCCACCTCAACGCCATGCCCATCATCGTGGCCGGCCTGACGTGCCAGGGCCTGGGCTTCTTCATCGCCCTCATGATGTACGCCCACATGATCGGCCGCCTGATGCAGAGCGGCCTCCCCAACCGGGAGCACCGCCCGGCCCTCTTCATGTGCGTCGGCCCGCCCGCCTTCACGGCCCTGGCCCTCATCGGCATGGCAAACAGGCTGCCCGGCGACCTCAACGAGGACGGCCTGCTGCCCATCCACGCCGACACCATCCGCGGCATCGCCCTGCTCTGCGCCATCTTCCTCTGGGCCCTCAGCTTCTGGTGGTTCCTCGTCGGCGTCGTGTCTGTTTTCGCCTCGCCCCCGGAGTACTTCCATCTCGGATGCTGGGCCGCCGTCTTCCCCAACACCGGTTTCACCCTCGCCACCATCTCCATCGGCAATGCCTTCAAGAACAACGGCATCCTGTGGTTTGGCACCGGAATGAGCATCATGGTCATCATCATCTACTTTGTCGTCTTGTTCTTCAACGTCCGCGCCGTCTTGGTCAGCGATATCATGTATCCTGGCAAGGATGAAGATGTCGAGGATCATTAGCCTTTGATTTTTCCATCCCTGTTACCGTCTTTTCTTGCTTGTTGCGATGCATAGCCGTTTTCATTTTTTCTTGTCTCTACTACCACTTTCTTTTCTTGTCCCTTTTTTTTCTTTTTCTTTTTTTGTTGGCTTTTGGTTTTTTCATCTTTTTTGGCTTGGGTCTTGTGTGTCAGTGAGAATGTTTCATACACGAACGACAATAGAATTAGACAGAACGTCTCAGCAACAGGCTTCACTCTTCTATGTTTTCACTTTTTCCTTTCTCTCGTTAAAAAGTCGCAGACAGACCGGCAGACCGGCAGGCATGATGGGGTTGTGGTGGTGCAGGCGGGAAAGTATCCTGGTGATAGACACGGCCAACGCCTGCCTACTTTTGGAGTATCGGGGCCGGGCACGATCACGGAGTAGAGTCCTGGCGACAACTTGTCTACACCAGTCGTTGAAATTGATTTTTTTTTTCGTTCCTGAATTCGAACAATTGCCCCTGAATCAGTTGACGCAATGACATTCATTAGTGTGGTAAATTGTAGTGTTCTAGCGGGCGCAACTGTCTTAGTTCCCCGCAGATCCCGATTCTTAGGATTGCAATAGTGTGCAACTGATGCAGACGCGTAATGGCCCCAAGAAGGGCCGATGGCGTCAGTAGAGTTGCGCTGGGAGACGGTCCATTTCTCTGCGAGGTGCGTGCCATGCGCATGCCCATCATCCCCGCGCTCGGTAGCCTTTATTCGGTAAGCGGAACGGCAAGCGTGCCGTTGGCATCAATAGTACATATGCGGAACATTGAGTCATGGACTCACGACCACGTTAATCATTTCCAGAAATTGCATTTCCTCTGAAAACAAAGCCTCGCACAGGTTTTCATCTAACGAAATTGTCCGTCGCAGCATCTTAAACTTTTTCTTCATGGGTGTGTAAATACGAAAGTTGGTTGCTTGGGCCATCTCGATGGTCCATCTATCTGTTGTACCGAAATTGCGCTGCGGTGGCTGACGGATTATGGAGCTATGCCATCATTTATCGGCGGACTTATCAGCCTCTTCGACCGCCGTCTTCTTAGCCTTGTCCTCGATTGCACCCCCCTGCATCTCAATATGGCGCTCGCGGTTCCTCTCAGAGCGCCCGGCCAGTCCGTACAATAGATCTTGCGAACCGCCGACCGCTGGGACAACCATTTCGAATGTGTCCTTGACAACGCAGTAGTCGTAGTAGCCCAGCCTTGCAATTGGCTGAGTCAGTGCGGGATCTAGCTTCCCATCCTTGGACAGATACTTTTCGTTGATGTGAACGCCAACTACCTGGCCAATAACCACATCCACCATGCCCATTGGTGGGTTTCCGGGAAGTCTCAGTGTCGTGTAGTACTTGCACTCGAACTTGACCGGACTGTCACGGACCATGGGGATCTTGATGGGCAGGCTGGTTGACCACTCCTTTTCAAGAGAGCATTCCTCGAATTCATCAACGGTGTAGGGAACCGTCTTTGCAGAGATGTTGACAGCCTCGCGGAGTGGGTACGTGGCCAGCTGCCAGCAAAAGTATCCCGTAGACTCTACATTGTGGACAGTATCCTTGCGCTCAAAGCCCGGCGAGCGCAAGCCGGTAGCGGAGATGGTGTTTGGATCACATGTTGTCTGGTTGGATGCTAAGCCCAAGTCAGCACTCGATTGCCACCTGTCGCAAAATATCCATTACGCACCAAACATGACATATGGGGGATCGAATGTCAGGTTGTTGAACTGCGAGTACGGCGCAAGGTTGTATATCGGCTGTTGTCCTGGAACAGTGGGGGACACGGTACTGATCCAGCCAATTGGTCGAGGAACCACACAAGCCTGCTCGGTGTTATTTGCCGCGAACCAATCATCCTGGCGATGCATGCATGCGCACCTTGAAGGGGTTGAACGGCAACCCATGGTCGGTCTCGCCTGGCTTATAGAACATGACGTCGACGGGTCTTGGCAGGATCAATTGACCAGGTTCGGATTGAGTTTGGTTAGTCGAGATGATGGGTCTTGGCAGGAACTGTAGGGCTGCACGGGGAATATGAATAGTGAAGGTGTAAAAATACCTCACTCACACGGCTTCAGACATTTCTCACGTCGTCGTTTCCAGCATCTTGCCGAGGGCCGCTCGAGAGGGGCAAAACCCACCAAGCTGACGGAAAGAGTCCACAATCGGGTGATCCCTGACGATGGAAGTGCCGAAGTCGATCCGGGGTGGTGCGACCGCTGTGATGTGACGGGGATGATGGATTGCTGAGGATGTAGATACGAAAACGAAGACCAGTTCCGTCTTATCCGTGCATGTATCAAGAATGGCCTGCTTGTTATCTTTTGGATTTTTATTTTTACTTCATGTATCTATCATATGGACCTATCAGATATCATCTATGACGACACTTGTAAGACGGCCCGCCCGACCACTTGTCCCTTTGCCAACTTATCCAGCCAAGAGTCCAGGTCCTCGAGCTTGCCCTTTTGAATGATGGGCTGGAATTGAATTAGCAAAGATGAAGATGAAATAAAATGACAAAGAATTGCGAGAATACTCACGTGTACAAGGCCTCGAGCCGTAAAGTCAAGGGCTTCATCGACCTCCTTCTGGGTACCGACAATGCTTCCGACAATGTTCAAGCGGTGCATAATTAATAGTCCCGGGGGAGCTCCAACAATTGCCGACTCATCAGGAGGAATGCCGACGGCCACAAGTGTGCCACTTGGTCTGAGAAAGGTGGGCGCGGTATCGTAAGCCGCCTTGGTTCCCGCTGTCACGATGACGCCGTGTGCGCCGTATGTCGTCACCTTTCTGACTTCGTTGGTAATATTGGGAGTGGTAGCGAAGTCAATAAAAACTTCTGCTCCGAGTCTCTGACAAAGCTCGCGCTTTGAATCACCGCCATCAATGGCAATGACTCTCATCCCCATGGCTCGAGCATACTGGATAGCAAGGTGTCCCAGTCCACCGCCGGCCCCAGTGATCACAACCCATTCGCCGGCCTTTACTTGGGATCTATTGCTCCATGTTAGCATACAATATCTGCATATTATGATTACGCGCGGCTTACCTTTTGCATGCAACATATGAGGTGATGCCACCACACAAAATAGGGCAGGCCTCCTCATCAGCGACGCCGTCCGGGATTCTGCTGGTGTAACGACCGTCAGCGATGACGTATTGCTGAAAGGTCCCTGGGACTGAATAGCTGCTGTTCTTCTGCTCGGTGCAATGCATGTCATCAACGCCGCTCACGCAGAATTCACAGTCGCCGCATGTGCTGGCAATCCACTTGACTCCTGCGCGATCGCCCAGCTTCCACTTTGACTCCATGTCTTCGCCCACCGCGACGACGACACCCGCGCCTTCGTGCCCGGCGATGCCAAGTGTCTCTGGCGCCATGCGGACCCCCATCTGGCTCCAGTCATCGTGGAGCAATGATTTATCGGTGGCGCAGAGCCCTGTCCAATTGATCTTTACCAGGAGTTGACCACGGCCAGGCTTGGAAACTGGGACATTTTGAATTGGAACCGTGGCTGTGTGCCCGTTTCCTTGACGAACAGCGGCTTGCTGCTGCTGTGGAATAACAAAAGTGGCCATGATTGAACACGAGGAGTTGCAAGAGGGGAAAGAGAGGCAAGGTGGCAGCGAAATGTCTGAACCCTTGAGCTTGCCAGATGAATGGTGATTGATATGTGGAAATGGCCAAACAGTTATATACACGTATAAAACCCCGTCAAAAGTTTTCTCAACTTTGGAAACCGGGCCTACGGATACCATCACATGGAAACTGATATACATACAAACTGCTCGTCACAAAATGCACCGTCATTCTGATCTTGTGATGTAGTGGGTCAATAAGGGACGGCAGTTCCCGAGAATCTAAGCTTATCTGTTTTACATATTTGAATCTAAAAACCCCTTTAGGATATTGCCGAGGCTTCAGCTCCAGATTTTGCCTTGCATGGCAAAGTATGCAGCTGCAAGTGATGAATACTTGGAGCCCCGGCAACTCCACTCGAATGCGGCTCAATGTGGTGTTTGGTAAGTCAAGGCTTGAGTGGCGTGAGCTTCTAAAACAATCCTTCTTGGCATGTTTCGGGCTCCAAGCCAGCCTCCATTCAACGGGCCATTCGGTCCGAAAATAGTCTTCTTGATCAATGAAGCCGAGGCTAGACAATGAAGATGGGGGTCCGCGAGAGCTAGGCATAACTCAATCCACCGGCATCTCCCCAAAGGTTGGACGGTGTCACGGACTCAAGGGAAAACATGATATTCGGGTTGACGGGAATCAAGGTTGGGCCGATCCCCCGGATTGTTTATCTTTCCCGTCCCCGGAACCTGGGGGTGGAACTTCCGATTGGTGGCCAAACTGTGCCCTACACCCCCAGCCAGGCTAGGAATGCTGCTTCCGCCAAGCTCTCAAGGGTACACGGTCAAAGTCTAGCGCCAAGCGCGTGGCATCTTGATTCAGATGGGGCCGGTTCTTGTGGGCTCAGATTTTGCTGACGCCAAGAAAAGTTTCAAGGGAAGGGCCGCGACAATGAGACAGACAGTGTTGCATCCAAAAGCTTGGCTTGATGTCATTTGGAACACGAAGGGCAGGATTAACATGCGGAACGAGGGATATTCTGAGCCTATTGTTTTGGTTCATAGAGGGATCAAGGTAGGTTGATGGGCTTGAATTTTGAACCATGTATGCAACGAGGCGCAACCAGGAACTAGGCACTTGAATGGACTGATGCAACTGATTGCTGCTGGCTAAACTCTCATGGCGTATATAATTACTTACTATTGAGAAAATTATTTCTACCTTCTGGCTTTCATTTCCTGCCCCAGGAAACTTTGTTTGACAAGTGGCTTGGCGCAATAAGAGGCGAGTCAAGAGGCCGAGTCAAGTTGTGACAAAGAAGCCCCAATTTGGATGGATCATGGTGGCAAATAAATCCGCGCATGGCCTAGAATCCCTGAATGAAGCAGAATCTGACCAACGGCTTGGAATATGACAGTCCTCCCGATCTCGGTCTTGAGCCGATTTCGCGCATCAACAGGTCGGGCCGTGAAGAATTGAGCATATTCGCGCAAACAGAGATGATGATGTCATGCAATTGTTGAGGCTCTATCTATAAAACATGTTTTTTTTCTTCGAACATAAAAAAAAAAAAGGCCAAACACCAAATCATGCATGCGCTTTAGTGGCTCTCGGTTTTCAGATCCTCTTCGACCTGGCTTTTCACAATCTGCCTCACGCTCTCCCACGAGTTCTTGATGAGCGTCACGCGACGCTCCTTCTGCAGAAGAGTCTTGAACTCCTCGGGGAGGACCTGCTCCTCAAAGTTGAAGCCGGGCTCCTTGCTCAGGGCCAGCTCAACAACGCCAGAGAACTTGGCAGGGTGGGCGGTCGAGAGCGAGATGTGATGCCTCTGGGCGCCGACGCGGGCGAGCGATCGCTTGGCGGTGGCGATGCCGACGGCCGTGTGGGGGTCGAGCACGTACTTGGTCTCCTTGTACGTCGTCTGGATCGTCTCGAGCGTCTCGGGGTCGCTGACGCGCTCGCTCTCGAAGATGAGGCGTCCGTTCTCCAGGATCTCCGAGTGCACGGGTCCGAAGCCGCCAGTCTCCTTGAGCGACTTGTACCAGGAAACGACTTCCTGTCCGGCCTGCTTCTTGTTGAACTCCTCGTCCATGCCGACAGTGGCAGCGAATTCTAAACAAACAAATTAGTAATGTGTAATTTACCACAGAATAGCCCTTCACATACCCTTGGCGAGGAACCACAAGAGTCTCTCAAAGTTGCTGGAGACGAGAATGTCCATGGCAGGGCTGTAAGTCTCCTTGCAGGCGTTGGCGTCGGACTTGTCGGCGCTCTTCTCGTATCGGCCAGTGGTCCAGAATCGGTGGAGAATGTCGTTCTCGTTGGTGGCGACAACCAGCTTGTCAATGGGCAGACCCATCTTCTTGGCGAAGTAGCCGGCGAGGATGTTGCCAAAGTTTCCGGTGGGGGTGACGAATCGCACCTTGTCGCCGACCTTGAATGTGTCGGATTTCCTGGCGAGGGAGAAGTAGGCGTAGAAGTAAAAGACAATCTGGGCCAGGATTCTAGCAAAGTTGATGGAGTTGACGGCTCCGAGCTTCAGAGCGGCGTTGGAGTCGGGGTCGTTGAACATGGCCTTGACGATGTCCTATCTTGTTGTTAGTGTCGGCAACCCCTGTTTCCTTGCATCTTTGATTCCCACCTGGCAGTCATCAAAGGTTCCCTCAACGGCAATGTTGTGGACGTTGGCGTCGGCAACCGTGGTCATCTGAGCCTCCTGGATGGGGCTGACACGGCCGTGGGGGTGGAGGATGAAAACTGAGACATCCTTCTTGCCACGGAGACCCTCAATGGCAGCAGATCCGGTCTAGAAATTGGTGAGCATTTTTGAAATTATCCATGGAACGGTAAGGCGTACGTCACCGCTGGTAGCGCCGACAACAGTCAAATGATGTCTGTCTATAATTCGGTTAGCGTCCAACATGGTCTGAGCTCACCAAATCGGTGAGGGGTTGTTGTGGCGAACTCACCGTTGCCCTCTTTGCCCTGGTTCTTTCGAACAAGGAAGTACTCGAAAAGGTTACCCAAGAACTGCAGAGCGCCTGAAGAAACGTTAGTTTTGACTTGAAATTTTTTGACTATATGACTTACAGTCCTTGAAGGAGTAACTGGGACCGTGGAACAACTCGAGGAGGTACAGGCTGTTGTCCTGGAGATGCACCAGAGGGACGACCTCATCGGAGCGGAATGTCGAGTAACTTCGGTCAATGATGGCCTTGAGGTCATCTGCGGGAATCTCCTCTCTTGAGATGTAAAGGCTCAAGATCTGGAAAGCCAAGTCGGCGTAGGAGAGATCTTTCCAGCTGGCCTAGATTTTATATTAGTCTTTGATTTTATATAAATGGCTCTTTGCAACGGAAGAATTGAATTTTTTTCAACCAAGAAAATGCCCAAAAATGAATACATACCCAGTCAGCTGCAATTGGGATCTCGTGAGGCAGGAAAAGACCACCGTCGGCGGCCAGGCCCTTGAGAACGACATTCTCGAATTCGAGCTTCCAGGAATTAGCAAACACTCTGCAAGCGCAACCGATTTTTCAAACAAACTCACGCCGTAGTCGCCGCCTCGGGTGGACAGGTAAACCTGGGACTCGGTATGAGTCTTAGCCGTTGAGTCTGCCATGTTGCTTCAATGGTTGGGCGGCAAAAATTTCTATGCCAGAAAATTTCTGCGCTGGAATGTGTCTAATACCCCTCAGACTAAGCATGACATTTGGAGTCGTTGGTGTCCCGCCGGAAGAATAGATGGTCCGGCCGATACCGGAAGGCTAAACTTTAGGAAAGGCGTCGAGGTTGGGCCGGACCAACCAGAAACGGTGCCTAGCGTCACGTGGAGAAGCACTTGCATCGAGTGAGCGCGGCGAGAATGTCGCCACCAAAGAGGGACCCTTCATCATGAGTCACATGAGAATTACGGAGCGAGCGATTGGCCAGCGCGCAAAAGCCCGGCTACTAACCAAAAGTCCAGTAACACGGGGCTGGCGATAAGGTTGAGGAGTAGAAGTGGGATAGTTTTTGACAGAAAGCCGCTATGTAACGGTCCTTATTCGCCCAATCAACACCGTGCCCCGTCAGACCGCTACAGCGAGTGGCCTCTCGCCTCGTCGCAATCTCCAGCGGTTACTCGACTCTATCACGTCCTGGCAGCCCTCCAGCGCCCATCCCCACTTTCGGAGAAACCCAGCCGTCACCTCCCAATTTGAGGCGTCGTGCGGCTCTCCCCATATTATCAAACCTCCTCGAGCATCGCTTGATTCATCTTTGTCCTGCGGTCCGGCCGGTCTTGGTTTGGTACGAGGCTTGAAAAATGTCGTGAGGTCAAGCAAATTGCCAACAATGTCTCCAACCAACTCGGCGTGGTCAAAGTGCGCCTCCCATTGAATCAGGTTGTCGCGCATTTGAGGGAACGGGATCAGGTCGATCCATACAGAGTGCTGGGTGCTGATCTGCAACCTTGTCGGGGCAAGATTTGCGGGGATGCCGCTCGCCGTCGGAACAAGCAAGGCCCGCCCCGGATACATTTCTTCCACATAAGGCACATGCGGCTCCTCTGGCGTGTGACCTGGCGTAAAGTAGGTGGATAACTCTGTAAGAACAAGTTTATTCCCGATGAACCCGCGCATCACGTTGAACTGGACGAGGTTTAAGAGGTGATCGCGTGAGGGACACGGGGCTCGTTCAAAGTGGCGATTAAGTATATCCAAGCAAGAACAGTCTACTCCGTTGGGCAACCTGGCACACAAGTCCGAGCCCGAGCTTTTGACGTCATCTTCATCTGAATGCCCGCTTGCTGCTGCTTCTGTTGTGTCTGGATAAGATACGCGCCAACGGTTTACTTGGTACGGATGCCTGCGGGGGTTTTTAGCGTCGCCCCTTCGCTCTTCCATGCGCAGCCCTACGTTATCAGTGACCAAGTACATCAAATGATAGCTAAAGATAGATACCTACTGCGTGCCCGTTGATTCATGCGATTTTGAAGCTTCTTCCGTTCTTTCCGCTCTTGCGTCGCCACTGACATCATGCTCGACGAAGTGTCCTCATCAGTTGGATTTGTCATGACGGATATGGGTTGGTCCGAAAATGAATCCCGATTGCGAGAACTAAAGGAAAATGCGTGAAACTAGTCTTGGAAGGGAGAAATCTGTCAGTCAGGATCGAGCGTAGGAGGCGGTTTAAATGGAGTTGAGGTTCATGTCCACATCAGCAGGATCGACCATGTTAGGGGCGCGCTAACTGAAAATGGCGAAAAATGTCAGCCAGGCGTACAGGCTGCGTGGGTGCTTAATCATCAGGAACATTGAGGTAGGCTTCATGAAAATGTATATAAATCCAAAGGAAATTGTCTGAATATTTTGCATTGAAACAGACAGATTTCAATACGTTCGCAAGCACTCAAACAACCCGGTCTTTGCCAACAAATTTAATCTTCAATTTTTGCCCTTTTTTCACTTAAAAAAACCCCACCAATCATGTCGAAGTACTCCCAGGTCCACGCTGAAGCCAATGGCCCTGGAGATGCTCGTCCAACGGCTCTGCAAATTGTCAAAGATGCCAACCAGGATCTTTCTGGCAAATTTGCCGTTGTGACCGGATCTTCTTCTGGCATCGGTGTTGAAACCGTCCGCGCCTTGGCAACAACCGGGCTGTCATTCATTTTGCCATCCAGGAACCCCGACAAGATCAAGGCTGCCCTGGGCGACTCTTTCAACCCAGACAAGATGGAAATTGTCCCTATGGACCAAACCTCTCTGGAGAGCGTGCGAGAAGCTGCCAAGCAAATCCTCGCAAAGACGGACAAGGTGACTCTTCTCATCAACAATGCTGGCATCATGTCAGTGCCCGATCTCCAGCTCAGCAAGGACGGCTTTGAGCTCCAATTCGCAACAAACCACCTTGCGCACTTCTTACTGTTTCAGCTCCTTAAGCCTGCGCTGCTGGCCGGCTGCACGCCCGAGTTCCAATCTCGCGTTGTGTGCGTGAGCTCAGACGTCAACCGCAACTTTACCCTCAACGAGCCCGGAAACTACAACTTTGAGAAGGGGGGGTATCACCACCTTCTTGCCTACGTGCAATCCAAGACTGCAAACATCTGCATGGCCAACGAAATTGACCGGCGTTACGGCAGTCGCGGGATACACGCGACGAGCATCCACCCTGGAGTGATTGCGACTGGTCTTGGACGTTTTTTGAGCGAGGAGCAAATCGAAGGCTTGCGCGAGAACGAGCACCTGACCAAGCTCTGGAAGTCTCCCGAGCAAGGCGCGGCTACAACGGTTTGGGGTGCCGTTGGCAGGGAATGGGAGGGAAGAGGTGGTAGACACCTGGCGGAGTGTGCCGACACGTTGGTGGAGGAGTGCCCCAATTATAGCGGCGTGGATGAAGTGAAACTGTATGATGCTGAGAAGGCAGCCCAGCTTTGGAAGGACTCATTGGCCATGGTCAACGTTCCAGATGATGAATAGGGTGCGAGATGAAGTTTTAATGTGTTGTTGGTTATCTGGACATCTTGAATGCCTGGAGGGGTGCAGCGTGAAAACGTAGACCTATGTCAGCTCATAATGTGTATGTACTTTTTCGTGATGTCATGCTCGTCCCTATTCCATTTGCTGTGAGAACGTCACCTCTATCTACCTCAGGGGTTGGAAATCCAACGAACTGATCAGTTAAAACGCAAGAAATAACTGTAGTTATTATTCTTTTACCTTGAAATTAAAAATTCCTGGAGTAATTAATAGAGACTGTTTATATATCTATCTAAATACTGAATTGGCCTAGAATGTCCGTTGTGAACTACGAGAATGGACGACGTGATCGCCTGTAGGCTTGGAGAGACTTATTGGGGAACATTGGAAGATGAGCTAGTATACGGTGTTCAATTAGTGCAGAATCGAAATAAATACTTGAAGCTACCCTAGCTATCACGTGTGGCTTGTGATGATGTGGCGTGGCAGTCAGCATCGGAGATCACCTCCCCGTTGCGCCAGAGGCTTGGCCCAAAACCGCACAGTTGTGCCTTGAGGCTCTAAATCACCTCCGCTTTCCATCCTGCCACACGCAAGTTTCGTCATAGCCCCTCGCCTCCTCAAGACGGACCAAGATTGCGTCGCCTCACCATCAAATACAGCTAGCACCTTGATCACATCCTGCTTGCCTTGTCTTTATCCAAAAAAAAACAGACACACCTCCGAAAGACCAATGAAAAAGAGCACTGGGATGAAGCATTGAAATGAAGCTTCTAAACATCGAAAAACTCGATGTTATCGAGTATCTCAACTCGGAAACTCCTCCCTATGCAATTCTTTCGCACACATGGGGTACTGAAAGGATTCCAGGCTCGGCAACTCCGTTCACGTCCCCATCCGCTCTAGCAGAGCCTCTCAGCCAGAAGCTCCGCAGCGCATGCGAGCTCGCCACCCTTTGGAAAATCCCCTATCTCTGGGCTGATTTCCTCTGCATCGACGCATCGTCCACGGCAGATCTAGACGAGGCTGTCAACGGTTCTTTCCAAATCTTGTCGAACTCCTCCGCGTGCTTTGTCTATCTCGACGACCTCCCACCGACCGACGTACAAGTTGATGAAGAACAGTGGAAGCGATGCAGATATTGGAAACGGGCCTGGGCCCTACAAGAGTTGGTTTTCCCGCAGAGGGTTGAGCTTTTTGATAGTGCATGGAATCACCGCGGTTCGAAGAAGTCTCCGGAGCTATTACCTCTCCTATCTCGGATTACCGGCATCCCGAAATCCATATTGATTGATTCTGGCGCACTATCTGAGATATCCATTGCCAGAAGGATCGCATGGTTCGCGGATAAATCTTCGACCTGCCCCGAGGATGCATCTTACTCCATTGCTGCCGTTGCTGGTATTACGATGGCTGTGAGGTATGGTGAAGGTGCGGAGCGGGCATTTAGACGCCTGCAAGAAGAGATCTTACAAGACACTTCCGATGGATCTATATTCGCGTGGCGAAGTCATGATGACCAGCATTGTCGAGGACTCCTAGCCAAGTCGCCCTCCGAGTTTCGCCATTTTGCTGATTCTCCCCAATCGGCATGTCAGCGGCCGTGGGCATTTGATGGAAAGGTTTCTTTCAGCAATAGAGGAATTCAAATCGAGTCGCTCATGCCTCAGCATAGATTAGGCGTGGTACTTGATATCGGACAGCCGGACTCTGGTTCGACCGACAAGGTGGGTATCTATCTTCGTAAATGGAACGGCATGCATGTGCGAGTCAACCCAACATCGGAGATCAAGATTTCGGGGGATAGTCGCTTGGAAACTATATATGTTCCCAGAAATGTGGACCGCCGCGTTTCAGCAAGGATTTGGCAGACTCTGAATCGTGCTGAGCGCGGGGGCCAAGAACTTGCTGAGGCTGAGGCTGATGCTAGGCGCAAGCGTCCGCGCTCACCAGGGCCAGTTGGAGCCCTTTCTAGTCCTCATCCATCCATTGATGGATCTTGGCTGGCCTCGTCGACCAATTACCACCCTGGGACGAGATACAGTACCAAACGGCGCCGTACAAGTTGGGAGTATGGTGCTTCGGATGACGACCAAGATTGCACCCAGGGCCTAAACCAGGAATACGCCGACGTCTTTCAGACATCCGAGGCTAAAGAAGATGCAAAAATTTTCGCCTGCCCCTTTTACAGGCTGGATGCGGTCCGTTATATGGATTGTTTGAACTTCAAGCTAACCCGTATCCGGGACGTCAAGCAGCACCTCCAGCGACGTCACAGCGGGTCGACCTTTTTCTGTCCGATATGCCAGGAAAGATTTGCTACATCCCTTGAGCGGGATGACCATATTAGATCGCGAAATTGCCAATCTAAAACCGGCGAAAGCGTCAAAGTTGTATCACCCGAGATGCAAATGTTACTGCGTCAACGTGTCGATCGCAAGCTGTCGCAGGAGGATCAATGGTACAGGATTTGGGACATCTTGTTCGCAGATGAACCCCGACCCGCTAGGCCCTTCCGTGGGACCATCATAGAAGAGACGTTTCAAATCACGAGGGACTTTTGGGAGGGGGAAGGCGGTGACATTGTCCAGTCGCTTCAGCGTGACGAAGGACCGGCTCGTGATGGAGGCGATGGCAAACCGTTTGCCAAATTTATGGACAAGCTACAAGGATATTTCCAGAAAAAGGCCAGTGGTTACAGCGCTCAAATAATCTCGGATACTGATCCCGGCACGTCACACTCCGTTCCTGGCACCGTCATTCCAAATTCTGGGCGGCACCGTAAATCAGGTACTGGCGCCACATCCACAACAGCGAGGGGATTCAATGTACCCAACATGCGACAGTCAGCTCCAATTAACGAATCTGATTATCTAGGACAACTGGTTTTATCAGACGAATTGTTTTCCTGGGATGACTGGAATAGCTCTGTGGATAACCTTGAGCCAAATGATGCTTGATTACACCAATATTTCCGTATCCCTCTGTCGCTATCATTTTTTGAAGGGAAATTTTGTTAGAATAGGGCTTACCATATCATTCTTTTAACTCGAAATATGGATTCCTATCGTTATGTACGACTACATCGCCAATTGTGGTCGGCGTGGGATGGGGCTTCTACAATAAATCACAAGCCGAGCTTGCGAATTCGGGGAGAGTGTGGAAGTTTCCTTGGTTTTCAGTCTTTGTTTTTCTTGGGTACGATAACATTTGACCACTATTCTGGCAATCAACACGAACATCTCCGTAGGCCTGTATCCCCTCGTTTCACACAATTAGAACCCCGTTTCTAAAAGTAATACTTTTAAATTTTACCTCGACTGGATTCCAGGGTATCTATATTGAAAATAGCATGTCATGTCATTTTAGTACGCGCCTAATTTTATTCCACTCCCTCGGTTGGGTCAACATCATACTCGACATCACTTCTAATGATGTACTTTGCGCCTTTTCTTACACCAGTGCCCTCATGCAACGGCGCACCTCGAGCATCGCCATGGGGGAACAGTGCCAGCCCACCCATCACAGGCTTCACGGGATACGCGTTCAGCACTCCTTCCTGGGGTGCTGGCAAGAAGAAGGTGGTTTCGCCGCCCTCGAACTCGTCGTTGAGGTATAGGAGGAAGGTGAACAAGGAGCTTTGTTTCTTGTCCTTGGGAGAAGCGTCGTACACATATGTGTCGTCGGGGAGGATACCGGACGGTGGCCATGCTCCGTCGATGTGGCTTCGGTACTCTGCACCTGGGACATAGCGATAAACACGGAAGCGGCGATTGATACCACGAGCGAGACGACCATTCACAGATTTAGGAACGAACGGGGCGACACGCGACCACAGGATGTCGATGAATTCAGGGTCGGTTACCCAGTAAAAGTTGTGCGCCAAAATGCTGGCGTCTTCGCCTTCGCGGAGAGGCGCATCTGGGATAAAGTTGACACCCTCTCCAGCGGCAATGATGGACTTGCACTCTTGTGGTGAGAGGACATTTTGTGCGAGGCCGAGGCCAGGCACGTGGGGATGATCATGCCATGTAATTTCTGGGCATGTGGAAGAGAGCTGCACGGCGTTGGCGGTGGATGTGTATAAGATGGCATCGTGGTGGTTGGGGGGCTTGCGGAGAGGGCCAGGCGTGGTTTCAATGACTCGGAGAGAAGAGGCGATGTTTGAAGGGGCTGCGTCAAAGATGGTTTTGTCGAGAACGGAGGCATAGACTTGGTGGGGGGTTGTGTCGGGGCGGAGGTCCCAGGTTGGCTGGAAGGAGATTGGGGACGAGGTGTCGGACGGGGGGGCTGTGTTCTTATCAATCGGGCCACTGACACGAAGGACACCATCCATGACGTTGAGGAGTTCCCTGTCTCTGGCTGATAGTTCGACTCGGGCGACGGTTCCATCGGGTCGCCTTGACAGGCCGCTGACGACGTCGAGATCACGCACCCAGCGACACAGGGCGCCAAGCTTGGGCTCTTCGCCTCGGATCTTCATCTCGGCGAGGAGAATTCTGGCTTCGGTGTATTTTTCATCTTCGAGGGCGGCGGTGATGCGTCCGGTGAGATTTGAACCTTCTGTGGAGGGTGTTAGCTGGATGGGAGATGGATTGAATTGAGCTCAGCGTGGTGTAGTGGCGTACCAGAGCTGTTGACGCCGGTGTTGCAAGACTGTCGGAAATCGTAGACGGCGACTCGAAGGTCCTTGCATGCTTTCGATTTGGTCAGGCCGGGGTATTGCGCGAGCGTGTTGAGGGTGTCAATGGTGATCTCGAGCTCCTCTTCGGAAACGACCGTCTGTAGACTCTTGGGCTCGAATGCGGCGCCGGTCTCGGGAGGTGGCGTGACGATTTTAGCAGTCTTGGCGGCCTTGTTGGGGAGCTGGGCCTGGGCGTTTCGCTTCCGCTTGGCGGCTTTGGACTTGGCCATGGTGACGATGGTTGATTGATGTTGCTTGTGCACCCATCCAGGATGGATAATTGTGAGAGTTGGACATTTTCTCCAGGTTGTGGGGTAACGTACGACACGAATGGAGGGGTCGGGCACGTGATCTCATCCAACGTGCGCACTCTTTTGATGCTACTGTGAGGTAACAAGAGATAAAATTTATTGGCTATTTTGGATTGTATGGATTAGAAGAATTGAGAAAGGTGCACTTATTTCAGAACGCTCAATAATTTTGTGGTTGTTGGTGTTGATGCTGGTGCGACAACAGCGAAAACTGGGCTCCTTAGCTTCAAGTGCGCCGACCCGGGAACCTTCCTTATGAGGATACATACAGACAGGAACCCAAAAAGAGAGCAAGTTCCCCTTAGTTACCTTGTTTGTCCAATATCTGCGTGACAAAAAGACGTCTCTAGGGTGCCAATTCACAATAACATGCTCACAATTGGATGCATTTCGGGCTCGGTCGCATCTCTTACAGCGAGCCAATTGAGATGCATCTATCGCGAACAGCCCAATCACAACGCATCCTTGGACCCATTTTATCCACCGAGATTCTGGGGCGAAGCTATCGTGCCGGCGCACTGACAGGGGGGCTGGCGAATTACAGGGAGGCTTCTCAAATCTTGTTTCTTATCTTGTGACATTCAAAAGGCCCCATGCTCGTGTTGATTCAGCTGGGCCATTCATCATGGGCGCGGAATCCGTGGAAAAGATCCCAAGCTGTCCTCAGCCGGCTCACCCTCGATCCCGGCTACCTAGAAAGAGGACCAGGAGTGGATGCAAAACTTGCAGGTCAGTACGCCCCTCACCCGGCATTTGGCTGTTTTCGACCTGTCTTGAGCTAAATGTGAATTCTTCAGGACCCGGAAGATCAAATGCGACGAGAAAAAGCCTGCATGTGGCCGTTGCCTTTTCACGGGCCGAATCTGTGACGGCTATGGCATCTGGGGATCAGGCCAGGGGCAGGGCCTAGGTCAGAGCAGACACATGACCTCCGGCATTCCTTATTTGAGCCGTCTGAATTTCATCAACATCCTTGGGAAGGAAGATAGGTGCCAATTCGAATGGTTTGTGTACAGAACTTGTCCCATCATTGCCGGCCTATTTAGCTCGCATTTTTGGAACATCACCATCATTCAAGCTAGCTCCGCTGAGCCCGCAGTGCTTCATGCAGTTCTAGCGCTGAGTATTGCTCACAAGAGGGAGTTGACAGAGGGCGATCCACTACGCAATCAAAACGACCAAGCCAACGCACCAGGCATCCCGCATGACAAAATTCTACACCACTACAACAAGGCGATACACTTGCTCCATGAATACCAAGGCACGACAAGCAAGTCTTCGATGAAAATCGCTCTGGTATCGTGTGTGGTTTTCATCTGCCTAGAATATTTGCTGAAGCGTTACGAAACAGGCCATCAGCACATCCAAAATGGCAAACGATTATTCAATCAGATTCTCAGCCTACAAAACGAAGAGTTAGCCGAGGAAGTCCTCCCCGAAAACCCTGAGAGTGATTGTTTGAGAGAGGCCCTCTTTCGATTCGACGCGCAAGCTGCTCTCCTCAAACCACGTTCTATAGAAGGACAGCGTTGTTCTCAGTATCGTGGTCAACAACTTCTTCTTGTGCCATTCAAATCAGTAAATGATGCAAGACAGTGCTTGGATCAGATGCTGGCTAGAGCCTACCAATTGATCGAATCGTCTCGCAACCTAGAGCCTTGCAAAGAGCTCGGCAGTGCATTTGAAATGCTCGCAGACCAGCAACGGCTCCGCACAGATCTGACATGTTGGCTACAGCACTACAATCAACTCAAAAATAGCGTGCGGACCACTTCACCGGGCCTGTCCAAGCAAGAGGATATTGCCTATCTCCTGCTGCTGGTTCATCACGCAATGGGGTGCATAATCGCACATGCGGCACTTGGTTGCAGCGAGGCAATTTATGATACTTGCACGACCTTCTTTGTATCCATTCTAAATTTGGCCGAAGAGATAGTGAATGCAGCAAAGCCGCTAGCGGCCACTGTGTTGTCCGGCGAGAGGTTTGTATTCGTGACCGACATGGGTCTTCTGATCCCGCTGTACTACACTGGTCTTAAATGCCGTATTCCGGGGCTACGGCGTCGGGCCATCAAATTAATTGGCCAAAACCTGCACCAGGAAGGTATTTGGGATGCCACCCTGGCAGTATACATGTTGAAAGAGGTGGTGCGGTTAGAAGAAGGCGAATTGTTTCAACAAATCGGTGTGAGCGCCCAAGACACAACTCACCTCCAGAATACTAGCTGCGAGGAAGAGCCTGATTGTTTAGTGCCAAATGTTGCTGATGAGAGAAGGATACGTGATGTTTACGCTGAATTGCCAGATGGGGTGGATGAGGGCATGGTGATGTTTGCGAAACTTAAGCAAGCAGATGGCAAAACGATTGTCATGGCTAGAAGATTCGATAGGCAATCAAAAACCTGGTCTGAATAAGAAATAGATGAGAAATTGACATGGTATGGCTTTCATTCTATTTTACTGGCTAGATAATTCCCCGAGTGGACATGGGTCAGTTCCTTTCCGTGAATCTGGGTTCGAGCTAGAAAGAAGCATGGTTGCTCAGAGTTGAAAATTCCCACACATGGCAATATTCACACCGTGGGAGATAATCGCATTCGGGGTCTAGAAGATATCCGAAAGCCGAGTGCCAACCCCATGCTCAAGCGCCCCCGCAAAAGTATTCCTACCGCCTCCATCCACTACTTTTTGACCTTCCGGAGTATTTGGAGATTAGAAGGGGTAATGCTTATACCGCTATTTCTTTCTCTTAATCTCTTACGTTCTCCTTTGTCAAAAGCGTGGGTCGACCCTCAATTTACCACCACGAGCAAACGACAACATCACCCGGGCCGAGTAGCCGCTTCTCAGTCACGATGGCGATGAAATCTCCAATTCAATCTTCGTTTCAATTGGCTTTAAAGCCCCCTAGAAATCTGATTCCAATCACAAAAACGGGACTATCAAGAAGTTTGCCAACGATTCTCGAACGATCGATCCGAGACCGCCGCTGGAACGGCAGCCAGAGCAAAAGCAACAAGCCTGCTACCGACATCGTTCCGAAGAGACGGGAAATACCTCTAATAAGCGAATCCGGGAGCAAAGGTTTGATGGAATATGCCCTGTGAGTACCGGTGGCGCTCGCAAGCGAAATGCGCTCGCAGCGGTGGGTAATACAAGGGAGTCTGACCGTTTCCAGAACCAGCCTTGATGTCATTAGAAACTGGGCCCAGCAGGGTTCCTTCTGGCCGCTTACATTCGGCCTTGCCTGCTGCGCCGTGGAGATGATGCACCTCTCAACCCCACGCTACGACCAGGACCGCTTCGGAATCATCTTTCGAGCCTCGCCCCGTCACTCCGACGTCATGATTGTGGCTGGAACCCTGACCAACAAGATGGCTTATCCCTTGAGACAGGTTTACGACCAGATGCCGGATCCGAAGTGGGTGATTAGCATGGGAAGCTGTGCGAATGGCGGCGGGTACTATCACTACAGCTATTCGGTTGTGAGGGGGTGCGACCGCATTGTGCCAGTGGACGTGTACGTACCGGGCTGTCCGCCAACATCGGAGGCTTTGATGTATGGTATTTTCCAGCTTCAGCGAAAGATTCGACAGAGGCCGCAGTCTAGGATGTGGTATCGCAAGTAGGATGGACGTGGATAGTGGCGCCGGCAACCGTGACGGATAGTGAACTGACAATCAATAGAAAGTCTATTATTTTATTCTAGCCTTTGAAAGAAAGGTTTATGGATATGTGAGAGGTCCCGTCGAATGTTTGGTGGTTACACAGCGATACTCTCCGCGTCAAGTACAAAAAAGACAGGATATCTATGGATATTAGAGACTTGAGAAGCCTAGATCTAAACTCGCCGTCTTCCTTCTTCGCGGGAAATCCCAGCGGCATATTTCATGGTTGACGCTTGGCATTAGAGATATTCGCTCGATGCCCATCCTGATGAGTTCTTGGGAACACTCTCCAATAGCTTCGCCAGCTCTTTTGGCTTCGCACCAATCACTTTGCCCTCCTCTTTCCCTCTCCTCATCAGCATGAAGGTAGGGATAGCGTACACCCCAAATTGTTCTGCAAGATCGTAACTCTTGTCCACATTGACGCCGCAAAACTCGACATTTTTGTATTCTAATGACAATCTGTGACGGTTAGGAATTAGAAGACGGAAATTGATGAGTATCGTCGTGATTTGCATACCTTTCGAGGTCAGGCTCCATCGACCTACACGGCCGACACCAGGGAGCCCAAAAGTCGATGAGTACGTTTTCATATATGTCCAAAACCAAAAATAAGTCGTCCACACTAAGGCAAAGTCAGGGCCCGTAGCATACGTGTTGGGAATGGCACTTTATGGCAAGGCACAGGAACAACGTAATAAAGGATGCATTGGGCCCACACGTGGCATGCTCCCCAATACGAGACGGAAGTCTACTTACTCATTGATTGGGCGAAGCTCGAAAGGCTTTTTGGCTACAGTAGCCTCTTCGGTTAAAGGATGCGAGAATGCAGTATTCGCGAGAGATAGAAGAGAAAGTTGTAGGAAGTATGATATAAACATGATGTGTTGGTAGTGTGAGAAGGTAAGAGCACAGCGTGATGTGGGAAGGGGCAGAGTAGAAGTTAGTGGGTATATATTGGCATGTGACTGACTCCGCAAGTGCCGGATGTTGATCTGATTTTGCCACAAACGAAAGGTAATGCAATGATACCAACTTCATTTACTTGTTACTGGGGCCTTGGCTTTGCCTTGGAATCCCAAAGGCGGAATGTAGTGGTGCGTGGCTTGGAACCTTGATTGTAAGTGGAAGTATATGCCAGCATGAATTGGAATCATCTTGACACTTCTGTAGCACTGAATCCAATGAAATAGTGGAATAAGATATCCTAGTAATAGAAGAACTCAGCCTTTGGCTAGAGTAGCACTTTTGATCCCAAGCAACGTGATTTACGTGCATACATTTTCCGCTCATGTTATGATATCGCATTTCCCGCCACTCGCTTGCTAGAGTTTAAGCCTGAGCCGAACTAAAAAATTAGCTTAATCTTGTTTCCCCTAGTGGAGATTTCAATCGTTTTCCATGTGCATTTGCCTCAATGTCGATGATAATTGACCTGTAATGCTTTGGTGCAGAACCAGTCCTGTGTCTATTTACAGCATGACACTGATCGCCTTTGTGATGGGCAATGTCTTACATGGCAATGCCATCTTGCATTCATAAAAGGGTTGACCGGGAGTTCGCGCAAACACTGTGGAATCGCTAGGGAGCCCAAACAGTATCCTCAAGCCAGTAGCCTCTAACTCCCCTTTGATACAGCTCCTGCCTCTGTTTCCATGAATTTTCTTGGTTCTGAATGCTAGGAAGGATGCGTGAGGGATTCAAGGCCACGAGATGATACTCATCACGGCGCGGGTGAAGGGGTAGCACCTGGGATTTTGACAATCTTTTGGCGTCGAAGAAATTACAGCCGCTGTCTCTGAAAGGTTTAATATCTTCCCACGTCAGATTCGAGAGATTCTCTCTTTCCGTGAACCACCTCCAGTATATATATGCGTCTCGATCTACCTCAACTCCACCGGCCGAGCGGTCCCCTGGCTGCTTGTATTCTTCTGATGTTTCCGAATCATGAGAACTTTGTGACTCTTGGGGTCCGAGTTCGATCAGCCGCGATATATACATTCTCAAAGGCTTTCTGAGAAACTCCTTGTCTGGTGCGGGAACATACCACTTCAGCGCTTTGTACTCGTCGTAGTACAGGTCGGCCCGGAATATATCCAGATTGGCCCGCAAACCCTTGGCCAGAATGCGTTCTGTTTTTGGGTCGTCGGGGATTTCTACGCAGCGGATTTTTTGAGCTCCCCAAGCAATATCATGAAGGGCTAGATCATTATACACTAATGGAAGCCACAAGATGGCAAGTTAGTAACGAGCATCACTCATGTCACGGGCCACGGTTGGCGAGCTCATAACACATACCCCGAACAACCTGCCCCCACAACATTTCGTGAACACCTGCGAGCTGGTCGTTCTCCCAAGGGTACAAATGAGAGAAGAATGAGATTTGGGCGGTTTTGGTGTTTTCAGGTGTGCCGTGGTGGTCTAGCGGAAAGAGATGGCGATATGTTTCGAAACGATATAGGGCACGGCGAATACGACACAACTCGGATTCTGTCATGGGCTCCAAAGCCCCTTGGCGGACCGGCGCAAGCAGAATGCAGACCCGGAAGCGATTCATGTAGCAATGAACCATGAGTTTTGTCAGCGCATCGACGACTTTGTGGAATTGCAGAGCCGCGAGGCCGCGTGCGAGGTCCCACTTGAAATGGCGTGACTTCACTCCACTGTGCTGGTCCATGACCTGGGCCACGGCGGCAGGGCACTCCGGGGCTGGAGGGAGAGCGCTGAACTGGCGTTCGCGCGCCTTGAGGGTTTCGATAGCCTGAGGCAGCACGATTGGCGGGATGACTTTCTGGACGAGCGGTGCCATCAGAAGGTGGGGGGAGGTTTGGAAGGCGTAGTAGAAGGCGCGGCAGCAGTGCGTTACGGGCATGAGCTCGCTGATGTCGTCGAGATGGGCCATGATCATCCTCAGTATCTCCGGAGGGAGTGCGAGCGGGGTGGTGGCAGGCGCCATGCTGGATGGAATTTGATGACGAAGAGGAGAGAAAGGGCCAGGCGGCGAGTGCTGTCGCAGCACTATGGCGCTGTGTTGTGTATCGGGATCAGGAAAAGCAAGGTGCGAGCAGTCAGCAGCCACTAACTTAGCCTGCAATACACCAGCCCGGCGCCCACCAATCATCGGATGTTACAGGGCCCATGCACGGTAGAGCCAATGCTAGCAGCCGAGGTGCAGTGGACGCACCCGCCACAGCAGCCCAAGTTTCAAAGGCTCTAGGGGCAGTCCGCCATTGCGCCAGAACAGCACTGGGTAGCCCCATGGACTTTGCATTGCGTGGGAGAGTCAGCCAGGGGCACCAAACATCCAAGGAGCCTTCTATAAACTGGGCAATGTCAAGGACTCGTGATTGGGAGCGCTGGCACCAGTGCCCATGCTTGTACCTGGCGATCGAACACAGATGAGGCAGGCGAGGCGAATGAGGCAGACGAGGCAGACGAGGCAGACGCGTGGTTGGTTTGCGTCACGACGCGAACCACACGGCTCGGCTTAGCGTCGCGTACAGGCGCATTGCGCTGCATCTTGCGGTGCGACATCGGGGTCTCAGTAACAGTTTCCATTGCGGATGTATGCCTAGGCCGACCGTCTGGACAATTCTAGTGCTGTGGATGAGTGCTATGTACTATTGCTATCCAATCAGTCCCTCCGAACATATATTTCCAAATCCCCAAAGAGTTCCGGCTCATGCGGAAATCGGAAGCTATCGTAATCCTGCACCATTTTCCGCGTGCGAGGCGAATCCTCGTCAGTTGTCCACGGCCTGCACATGGATGGGTTAGTGAATGGCTGGACGGATACGGCTAGGGATGCATGGTCACATACGATACGAGGATCTCATCTCCATCTTCTGTGCTAGACATGGTCCATTTCTTTCCCTCTTCATTCGGTCTTACAGTGTTCCAAATCATGACTGCTGGCTTGGCAATGTCGGCCACGACTTGTTTGACGGGAATGTTGGGGCTGCAGGTGAAGACGCCCGCATCATCATCCACCCGCGTAAACGCAAGCGTTCCGTGGCCGTTCACTACCTCGAACCCCACGTCTCGTAGCAGGTTTTGCGCCACCGGCGTGTAGGCGGGATCTTGAACAAGAACGGGCAAGGGGCCGACCCCGAGAAGCTCGCCGAACGTGGCTGCCATGGTAAGCGCTGCGGCGTGTTGAGCCATGCTCGCCCGGACCGCTCGCTCAAAGAGCCTGTCTGCAGCATCAAAGCTTTCATCTGGGTTTCCAAGCCCAAAGCACACCAGCTTGGTTAAGCCGGTAGCAGGCATCTTAATCTTGCATTTGAGTGTGGCTATCAACTCACTGCATGCAGCACTTTGCGTCCAATCCCGCCTGGCCTCGTCCCACATGGCTCTCAGTTGAGAATATTCATTGTGCGACGATATCCTCTCATGAAACGACCCTAGCCGAAGGGCTGTAGTGTAAAACCCCATTGAATCATTGTAAGCTCTTTTCACCGAACTTTCCGGGTACTCGTCGATATCCCGATCTGCATAGAAATTATACGTATCAGATAGCACGTCCTGGTACTTTGCAAACCTGACGCGAACAAATCTATATCAGAGCGAACTTTTAGTTAGTATCTGTTCCGCCACGCTTTTTGATGCGTGAAACAAGCTTGGGATGGGACTTTGACTTTGACAAAGGGAAATAAAAACAGGCTTACTTCTGCTGGTCCTGGTCATCGACTGAACCAATACCCTCTGGGACTTTCATCTTGTGGAATTCACCATTCACTGTTGTTACAGCAAGTGTTAATACCAGAACCACCGCAAGGATTCGGGAGTAAAACAAAACAAAAGGTATTGAATGGGCGCGGGGCACGTACTCTTGCGGATCAGAACGTGAGTGGGCAGGGGCGTTTTGGACATTTCCTCTTCAATGCTAACAAACATGTCCTTGGTCCATAATTTAGCACCGGACTCGTATAGACCGTTGGCATATTGTAACAGGTCATGTCCAAGCCGGTTAGGTTTCCAGCCAACCTTGGCCAGGGCAAGTGTATCATAGTTGATGCTTCGCTTGTTCGTCTCGGGCGGCTCCTTTTGCAAGTCATCTGCTTGAGCGATTTCTGACATATCTGAACAAAGCAATACAGGAATTTGGTGTCTTCGTTTGACTCTTCTTTAACAAGAGAACAGCGCAGTTTGTATTGTCCGATTGATCTTGATCATGGAGAAATCCTGCCTGAACTAAATTTTGGGCCTTAGCGTCTTA
Organism: Calonectria leucothoes; assembly: GCA_002179835.1. Taxonomy (NCBI): domain Eukaryota; kingdom Fungi; phylum Ascomycota; class Sordariomycetes; order Hypocreales; family Nectriaceae; genus Calonectria; species Calonectria leucothoes. The sequence goes on along the minus strand of NAJI01000011.1, from coordinate 177,704 downwards.
GGCAGCGACTCATGCGGACTTTAGCCGGCCCGCTGGGGAAGTGAGAATGAAAACAGGCTATGTATAATGAGGTTGTTAGTTCCATGTCGTGGAACCTAGTGCAATGCTGAATCTACAAAGCTGTATTGTTTGCAATAAAAATAGTATAAAACTTCTTTCAAGCATAGATACAGTGGCGGCATACTTTTTTCATTGACGTATTCTTGCATGCCCTCTCGAGCCTGATCTGCTAAGAGCGGCTTACTATTCTAGTAATAATTAGATTGAGGTTTAGGGCATTTCTAGCTTGGGGCTAAAGTAGTCAAGCCAAGATGCTGCGCGCATACCGCAGTGGCACAACCTCAGTAATGATGCACGAGTCCGCCAATCTTAGTCTCACGCGCATTTTATTCGGCACCACAAGCCAGTGACATACATCACCCATGGGAATCCAGTCAAATAATTTGAAAGTTAGGATGTAAAAATTCCACTCTTATCTAAACCGGATAACTGTGGTTCTCATTAGAGATGCAAAAACACATCGACAATCGGTCACCACACCTGCCACGCGTCGTTGAGGCAAAGTATGTTAAAACAAAGATTAATTTTATTAATTATGTTTGATGCATTAAGAGCTGCAATCGTTTTGCCTCTAGATTAGATCCAGCGGCAAAAATTGATTTTCAAATACGAAAAAAAAAACAGCTGCTAACTTTTTAGTACCATATGGTCTTTTTCTCGCCAACACAGGACGAAGTTATAGTATCCGGCCAGAGATGCAGGTCCTATACCAACTAGTCTTCACTTAAAGTCTAATGTGAAGAGACTTGTTCAAAATGGACTGAGGATAGTAAGGATGTCCTTCTTGGATCTCCTCCTTCATAGCCCAAGCCTCTTGCAAAAAGTCCTTGATATTGGTGGTTTCTATATCAGGGAAAATCTCTCCAAGGTTCTTGCCAGGCAGATCGAAGGAATTGGCAAGCACAGTCAGGAAGATCTCCTGCTCCAGAATCTTCATGAGCGGAACCAGATGAGGGGGAGAGGTCAGCGCTACCAATGGGGTATAAGGTAGACGAGTCCATTTGTGTTGGCGGATTGTCTCAAGGGACTCGTGAATGACGGTAAACTCTTGGCCTGTCCTTGCTATTAGAGCGTGTTCCGGATGGGCTATTGCTTATTTGTACTTACCAGAAATCTCCTTCATGATCTTCTTCAGATCCCTCAGCTGAATCCTGTTTCCCTCAATGTATGCCTCGCGAGGCCACTGCTTTTCCGGGAGACTGAGCAGGCGCTCAATGTACTGGGCGACATCCGTTGAGTGAGTAAATACAATCTCGTTGGCGCCATCTTCGGGGAAGACACAGAGCTCAAGCGTCATGTCGAAAAATGCATAGATCCATTTCAGATTTGTTGGCATGTAAGGCATGCCGAGGTAGTCAAGGAAGAGGCCATTTCGCACAAGTGTATACGTCAACTCTGGGTGACGCGCCAGCTCTTGTTGGGACCTTCTGTGGAACTTTTCGAGATACATCTCTCCCCCGCTGAAGAAATGTTATTATTGTCATTCTGGCTTTAAATAATGTGTGCAGGGTTCTTACTCGATCGGATTGCTGTGGTCGACAAAGAATTCCGTGGGGATAAACTTGGTTACGGTCTTGGACTTTGCAGCGGCTTGGATAAGATTAATTTGCGATTGCGTGATCTCATCGTCAAATGTAAGCAGAGTTGAGACGACGGCCTCGATCTTGTTTTCCCGCAGCACAGATGCGAGCTCTTCCACTTTGGAGTAGTCGACTTGCAGAGACTTTGGTCCAGCGCCTGAATCATCTTGGGATCCCTGGCGAGAATTAGTCCATGCATCTTAGAAACATAGATGTATAAAGCGGCTTACATTTCTCGACAACACGAAAACTTCATGTCTGCCTGTGTTCAGCATTTCATTGACAAAAGTGCGACCGACATCTCCAGTTCCACCAGCAACGGCAACGATGACCATGATGAATGATGACAATTTGTGCTTGGTCTTCCTGGTTTAAACTATGCGTAGGATCCAGGAGGTCTTGGGAGTATATTGATTAAATCGGAAAGGAATTTAGAGTTACACATCAATGTCTCCCGAAAGAGTTTATATAGGTACTGCAAGCGCAAATAACGGCACGGCCAGGGCCATATTTTGTGTTTGATTGCCTGCCGGTGAGGCTGCTTTGTGTATGCGAGTGTTTCGTACCTTGAGTGTGATGATTTGGTTCTTTTTTATGGTGTGGCTGGTTGGGATGTGCTGTCTGTGACCTACGTGATGGCATCTAAGACTGTCTCATTATTGTGTTGGGGGAGGCGGACGGTCGGTTGATCAGGATACCAACGATAAGCAGGGCTGGTCTGAGTGTTAGTTAGCTAGTTGTAAGACTAGGCGAAGGGCTAAAAAGCCGGGTGGCACTGGTATTTACCGATTCACCCCCGATTGATCTGATGGTTGGATAATATGGAACGATTTATTAGGATTGTATATTTACGTACGACAATTTAGGTTAAGTTAATCCATAATCATAATTGCCCAAAAACAGTAGCTATAGCGTGTATCAACGTCATCTCCTACTCCTCCGGGTGGGTTATAAGGCTAGCAAGAACTTTAGGGTAAAAAGGAAAATTTGAGCCAAGATCACCACCTCTTTCGGTAACCTAGTCCCTTGCCCGTGTCTTGGCAGCCGATGACGAGACAGCTTCACTGTGATGTAAAATTTGTTTCAAAGAGTGCTGAATGCATCATGAAATTACTCTTTTTCTCTTAATATTAATAACTGCTCCCCTGCTTCGATTTCTTCACAACAGCACATCTGTACACCAACCGTGAAACGTTCGGATTTCCGGTCCTGCTCCACGACTTCAGAATCACCAACTCAACGGTTATACCACTTTCTTTGGCACCCCTACCACACCAATCATGTCTGAAGCCCAGCGCGGCATTGCCGGATTTTATCAAGGCCGTCATGTTTTTTATACGGGCGCAACAGGGTTGGTGGGGACCGCTTATCTGAGCAGGCTGCTGCTGGAGACACCAGTTGCCCGAGTATATGCTGTGGTGAGAGGCGGTGAGAGGTACGAAATGATTATCTGCAAGTCCCCAGAGCGGTGCTAACCTTTGACTTAGGCGGCTGTGGAAAGTTTGGCAGGGGCAGTTACCTTCTGAGCTGGTTCAAAAACTTCGCATGACCCAGAAACTTGTGGTCTTTGAAGGTGATATCACGCTTCCCAATTTTGGTCTCTCCGATGACCAACTCAAGACGATTTGCGACAATGTCTCCATCTTTATACACGGAGCCTCCCCAATTCACTTGCGCATGCCGCTCCTCGAGGTTACACCAAAGATTATCGACCCATCGTTGACAATTGCGAAGATAGCCCTTAGCTGTTCCCAGCTCACCCAGTTTGTTTTCGTCTCGACTGCATTCAACAATGCATTTCTTCGACGTGACAGTGACGGGGGCATTTACGGGTGCGACGCAACTGTCAAAGAAGATGTGGTCACTATTTGCCCAGCTGCATCGACTTCTGCAAAACAAGAGCTTGCCGTACTTATGAAATCTGGAACAACGCCAGAGTACGAAGCGGTTGAGCATCCATTCCCATATAGCTACGCCAAGCACCTTGCAGAGCGGGTACTTCTGGAAACTTTTCAGGAGGCCGGCGCGGAGGACAAACTGATGATCTTCCGGCCATCCTGCATTGGACCGGCAATTTCGCATCCGTATCCATTTTTTGAAGTCCCAGGATCAACTCCATTGACCACCATGGTGGCCAATATCATTGCTGGCCCCCCCATGGAGTATGTGATGAGGTCCTATCTTCCAAATCCATCTGAATCTACGCTGGATGAAATACCGGTAGACATGGTAGTCAACCGACTCATTTCCCATGTGGCGTTTAGGTCCAGCGGGTGCGTCCATGCCGTCGCAGGAGAACGAGGGCGACACAATTTGCTGGACATGGCCTTGAACGCATCAAAGCTCCGACACCCTCGTCGGGGTCAAATACAGATGAGTTGGGCCAATGAAGACTTGAAGGATGAGAAGGCGACAAGCTTGGCAAGGTTGTTTGTCGTAGGCGGGACCTCGTTTTTGTTCGAGGATAAGAAAACGGAGCTTATCTGGTTGAGAATGACTGAACAGGAGCGATCATCCTGGCCCTTGTGGGCCCCCTTTGAAACCCCTGGCATTGAATACCTGGAGGGACGCAGAAAGGCCCTGGCCATCTTGACCGGCGCTATCCTGTTTAAGGATTTTAAGCTGTAGAGCCTTCGCCTAAGCCTTGGCCGGAAAAGTTACTTGGGACCATGCTGGTACAAGTGCCGCATGAAACGCGTACTTGGTGTCTTATTTTCATTCAAACAATTGGCTCTATTGTGATCCCTTGTACTAGATTAGATTACTATAGAACGGCGACACTCTTTCAATTTTAAAATCCATATTTCCCCTACCAGTTATGGCCCCGCAACCCGGTTCTATCCCAGTTGTTAGATGGAATAATAATATTCTCTTCAATTGTGTACTCCACGGATAGCCCTTCAATTTGATCTCCCTTTTCATCAACACCCAAGTGTACAAATCTTAAATATATAAGCCCATAGCCCTCCAACGCAGCCAACACTAGCCTTCCAACATCGTAAGTAGCAATTTGTTCTTAGCCATGTTCAATTTGGAAATGAAGGAGAAAGGGAAAGCAGAAGTCTCAGTGTTTAGGAGAAATTCTGAAGAACAAGTAATACGCACTCTAAATAATAATAGCCGCTCCGGCAAATGTCAATTCTTTCTAAGTTAACTTTTATCCAGCTCTCCAAGCCATGGAACCCTCCTCAAATATGATCACGGCCCAGAACCCAACCCCAATGGGCACATAACGGTACAAATGTACGGGGTGCAGCCTTTGGAAAATATCAAATCGAACATCGCGTGCACTTTCAGTTTAAGGTGAAGGAAAGACGGCAAGGTTGAAGAGGGGAATCTCTCAGAAGCGTTCAGCCCACAAAAGTGATTGATAGAATTGGTGTTTGACGAAAGTTTTGATCTGACATGACCAATACTATGATAATCTTATCACCTCTTCGAGTTCAAACTACGTATTCTTCGGAGCAATTAGAATCCTCGGCGAGATGCCTCGGTTATAATCATGCAGGGCTAACTGGAAGGTAAATTATTGCATGTGCTATTTCCACCATAGCATAGGCACTGGGAGTGTTAGAATGTGACAACGATTATCATCACAATGGCTCATAAATCAATGTAATCTGCGAAACTTGGAATAAGTGGATTAGGGTAATAATGAAGCGACAGTCTTACATTGTGATGGCGTCAAAGTGATGGTTTCTGGTTAATTTACCTGTCACACCTTGATTCAGGGCGTGGTGATGTGCTGTTTCAAAAGTAAATCAAATGATATGTTTTTTTAATTCATTCCTGATAAGAGACTAGCAGCCCTGGATCTGAGAACAGTGCATTGGTCGTGAGCATGTCAACGGTGTCTCGTTTCTTGACGATACTTCGTATAAACAAATTATATTTCTTTTCAGGCAGCGGATCATGATTGTGGCCCCACAATTTCATAAGTTCTGGACGTGTGATCAGCTTATGACGGGCCACAAAGATCCAATGCTTCTTGTATCACGTCTTTGGTGGTTGCGGAACCACGGCTTCTAGACTATCGTAGCGAATAGACTCCTATGATACCTACTTGTCCTAATACGCGTCAGAGTTGGAATGCATTTTTATAAAATAGCTCACCCGGACGGCGTTATTTGATTCTGCCGGGAAATAAAGACAATTTTCACTTACAAATACATACTTCGTCGTTGGAGTCCGATTGATATCGGAATCCTTGGTAAAATACTGAGAAATCACCATGGTCATACTTTCCAATACCACTGCTATGACTAGCCATGTGTACCATGGTTACCCAGTAGTTGGATCGCGAAATGAAACTCTACACCCCACTATTGCCGCATTCAAGGAGATTATTCAAAGGAATTATAAACTTGGGATACTTTGCAATCTGATGTTTGCCGAAGCAAACTCGTCCCAGAAGGCATCGCCTCTATCTGCCAGCGGGCCAACCGACGCAATTGCATCCCTCATGAACGACCTGAACTTGGCATTTCAAAAAACTCCGCAATGGAATGAAGAGGACGTTGCATCAAGTCTTGTGGGGCTTCCATTCTCCCGAGCACTCGGGATATGGGCAACAACTCAGAGTGGAATGCATTTTTTTCGAGATGACCAGGTCAATTCTTGTATTCAGGGAATCCTCAAATCATGGGGTGCATTTCTCCAGACAAGGGCCTCGCGCTATTGCATGAACTCCAAGGACGGGTGGTTTTGCCCATCAGCAGTCGCTAAGTTGGAAGCGGTCGCAAACCTTCCAACTGGGCACAACAGACGGTTTACAGAGATATTCGAGTGCCCAGACCCTTCTGATAAAGAAACACTGGGATTCGCATCTTGGGATGCATTTTTTACACGCCGTTTGAAGCCCAACGTTCGCCCTGTGCTATGCGAAGAGAACCTTGATCCCCAAAAGGGCGCAGCCGTTTTGAACCCTTGCGAAGCAGCCATGCTCCGACTCGAGCGAAACTGCTCAGGGAAAGATCAATTCTGGCTCAAGGGCCAGCCATACTCCATCATGAACATGCTCGATTATGATAGCCGTGCGCATCACTTTGTAAACGGAACCGTGTACCAAGGACACCTGAGCCTGCTATCATATCACCGCTGGCACTCTCCCGCTACTGGTATCATCGAACGCATTAATCATGTACCAGGAACATACTTCTCAACCTCGGAAAAAATTCATCCACTTCCCATGATGGGATCGCAGTGCTATCTTTCAGCTGTCGCGGCCCGCACCTTGGTATTCATCAGAGCTGATGATCCTCGCATTGGGTTGATCTGCCTTATTTTGATTGGCATGGTTGAGGCATCATCTTGTGAACTCATTGTACGAGAAGGCGATTTCATCCGGGCTGGTGATGAAGTTGGGACTTTCCATTTCGGAGGGTCATCTTTTTGCCTCGTGTTCGGAAACGGGGTTCATGTGGAGCTTGAAGAGAACATTGTATGCGAAGGAAACAATGTTCCAGTCAGAAGTCTGCTGGCTCGTTGCTCAAGCGAGGGACCTCAGGCCTTGGATTAAACAAATGTGTTGCATATCTTGTACCAAAAACGGGACAATGCACATGTTATACTTGAAGCCGGATAGATAACACCGGATAATTGGTCAGGAGGAACATGAGACGCAACTCTCATTTCCGGGATGGAATAAACGCTAAAATGTATTAGATTGTTTTATGTAACACTATTTCTATTATAGATGAAGTTTTCAGAGATGTCGCTCTCATCTTTCTGATAAAATAGATTTGGGTCTGAACGAATACTTGTCTCCGGAAGCTTTCAGCCTTTGCTAAATAGGCTGAACCCAGCAAGGAGTCCATCCAATCATAGAAAGTGATATGCTGAATAGATAACCGTGTGATGAAGTGAAACCCGGGATATACTATTTGGGCTCCACCCCAACTTCAATCTATGCCAAAAACTAGGCATTTTATTGGTGGTCATATACCTCAAGAGGGGTTTATAATAAGAGATTTGATGGAAAATATGTATGGCCTTGAGGGTATGTGGGCCTTGAACTAGCTTTTTTTCGATCGGCTTGGTGTTAAAGCAGGAGCTGGATCTACGACACAGAAATTGGTGGTCATATTCAAGGCTTTCGAAAAAGAAAAGAAGAAAAGAAAAAAGTATATCCTGTTGGATTGTATGAGAATATTGGAGATGTTTTGTGTGTATAATGGCTATAAAAGTATTTTAGCCTCGCTGCTAGGCTTACTGTGTGAATTTTGTGTTGACTTGCGCCACTTCTTAGTTAGACGCCAAAGTTACTAATCATACTGAATATATATATTTGAAACACCCCCTCCCCCATTGAATCCGAATTCATATTCTATCCTGCTTTCAACTATTTATACTTCTTGTGTTTTCTCAAAGGTCTATTCAGAAGGGCAAATGTTGCATGTCAATTGGATTGGAGAAGGGACATGTCAATGGGGCTTTCAATATCTCCCCTTTCAGCAATTTCGTTTCTTTTCGCAAAAGGAGTAAATGCTTATGGAACCCGGCCATTCTAAAATCCAAGAAAATCTACCATACTCAATCGTAATCTACGTCGCGGGCGCAGATCATATATTGGGGGGTAACAGTGGATACAATATGTCGTGTTCTGCGCGAATTGCAATCGTGAAATGTTACCTCGCCGTGTAAAAAAGCGCTGAGCTCTCGATATACAAATAGCCACACTGGTACACGTTTCAAGATTCCATTAATTGCCCATATACTGCAATGCTGCCGCCAAATCCAAGACTTGCTCGATAGCTAAAAGACTTAAAGCACACAAGAATTGGCGGGTCCTTAAGAGACCTCAAGAGACAAACATGCGACATACATATCCCAACCTAGCTGATCAAGAACATGGGATGATTCTTGTGAACGGTATGTATGATTTCATACAAGGCATGGTGTCGGAATTTCTCGGCTAGGTGGAACTGAGACTTGACGGCTCGATAGTCGTGCAACTCGCCCGATTCCAAGACATGTGATAGGCATTGCTGATATCACATTCGTTGGTATTCAGAGACCGGCTGGTGACTCAGATTGCCCTGTCTAAAAGTCCGAACGTGTGATAATGTATGTGTCTGCATAATTGTGGAAAGATCAACAGGGCTGACATGGTTTATTTGAAACCGGATCGGTATGCCTTTTCCTTTTGCCCGAGACCTTGGCTTCAAAACCAGAGCCTGAAATATTCTCAATAAGCAAGTGTCAAAAATCTGTCCAATAATCTGCCTCGAAAGTTTCCAAGACCCCAAAAAGAGTACAATTGTCGATTTAGTACTTGTTCTGACAGGACGGGCTGCTGCTTAGATTTGAAACTAGTCTCGGCCTTTCTAGCTAAACATGCCGTAAGGTAGAGACAAAAGTTTATCACAGATCGTCAATGGATGCACCTGCTTGTACCAACCAGAAATTTTCAAATTCCGCCTTGTAGCTTCCGCCGTCGGCTCTGATAACCAAGGTATTGTGCCAAGACGGCCAGGGATCGGTACAAATAGTTCTTCAATCCCATTTCCTCATACCGATCAGGCAGCTTTTGCATTCACTAAAAGCTCAACTCACTTTTCCCAGCCATTCGATACACGATTCTTTTTATTTTATTTAGCAATGGCGGCCCCTTCGCATAAATCTACCAATGATCTCACTGGGAAATGGCTTTTGGTAAGCAGAATACCCGAGTCTACAGAATAAAGATATTGACGTGTCCAAGAAAAAAAACCTCTCCGACAGTACCGATGATGTTCTGGCGCTGCAGGGCATAGGTTTCTTTATTCGCAAAACCATCGGTTTGGCTCGCATCACAGTCGACATCAAGCAGTTTTCGGCGAAGCCATTCCCCCCCAACACGTCGACCGACCCCATCACCCATCTAGAGCTGATTACAACCGCTTCTGGCGGCATGGAGGGTACTAAGGATGCGCGTTGCTTGGACGGTGTGTTCCGCGAATTTTCAGACTGGTTGATTGGAAACACCCAGACCAGGACATCCTGGGTCAGCTTGGACGAAATCGAGGATGCTTACCTCAAGAGTGGCTGGCTGGTAGAAGGTACAGACAAGTACATCATGTCGGAGACTATCAACAAAGAGAAGGGCTGGACCGTTATAGATGTCATCGGTTTTCAAACAGTCGATGGAGAGAGGCGCAAGTGCCTGAAGATGGTCGCGACCAAGGGCAAGCAGCGAGTCGAGGCTCGTAGCGTCTATGACTTTATGGAAAAGGCTTAGTGTTTCTGGCAAGCTTGATCCCTCCTTGCGATTGAATTGATCTGCAGGCGTCGTTGATAAGGTGGTAAGAAAAGCAGTCATCGCAGCTGAGGGAATTGCCGGTGGTCAAGGCCGTAATCAACGCTAAAAGAAAACACTAAACCAAATACGATATGAGAATATTATGTTTACCCTGGGCCGTCTTGGGTTGTACCAATTGATAAATAAGGCCAAGTTCGATAATTATATCGATTAAGCCCAATGGGTCCGTTGTGAACAGGGCATGTTCGGTTTTTTGGATAAGGGGGTGTAAGAGGCACCCACGTTTTCCGAGCAAATCGGATGTGCTTAAATGACATTGACAAGATGTCAAGTATTGGATCATCCCTCTAACTTGGTACGAAGATCCTGCGCTGGACAAAGCATGTGCTGACCGTAACAAAAGCATCCAAGATGCACTTGACACAGCCAGATGAGACGCGTCAAAAGAGAGTGGGCAATGTGAGCATTTCCTTCGAAAATGATGTTATTGGCAGTGCTTTTGTGATGGAAAGCGGTTGGAGAGGCTTCGGGAACTTAGGAATGAATGGGACTTGGGAGAAAATGCGCGATACGCTCCTGTGCTCCGGCCAATCGCGCGACCTGGGACAGCTAGGCACCCACGCAGGACTCATCATGATATCTAACGTAGCTATGGGATAGTATTGGCGAGCGATTGGCTTATCTTGTCACACACACCTGTATCCTGCCACCAAATCTACCTGACTCAGCTTGATATGAACTTCGTTTGGGCCGTGAAAGGTTAGACATTACCGAGACAATTAGCCCTATATTAATTTTCAAACAAAGTTTTAGGATTGCCTTATCTATCTATGATAACCGCAAGATTAATAAAGCTGGTACCTGTAAGGATGCGCGATGATGCGGGTCTTCATCGTTTATTCTTTGAAGCCGCCAACTACTCTCCAACCCAAGCATCCAGCCAAGGGTGCCGCAAGATTCCTTCAATTGATGGGCGATCTGCCGGGTTGATCTTCATCAGGGTGTGGAGGAAGGAAGTAAAGATTTCCCTTTCTTCCTCATCAAGACCAGGCATGAATGCTTCTGACGATAAGGCAGGTCGCACAAGGGGTTCTTCATCTTTAATGCGCCCTTCATGGTTGAAGAATTTGCTTACAATATTCTGGTTTCCCTTCTGAAGAAGATCTGCGGGAAATGGCCCAAAAAGGTCAATAATTTCGTTCAAGTGTCGTTGAAGTTCATAGTGTCCATCAGGCGGCACCTGACCACTGAAGAGTCGGACAGCAAGATAGAGTTCATGAATAACCGCCCCAAGGTTCCACCAATCAACTTTTTCATCCCATTGAGCCCCAAGTAGGACTTCTAGGGAACGAAGGACCACGGGCTGGATTTTCTCGCTCAGATGCTTGGTTTTCCAACTGGCCACTCCCCAATCGCCAAGGCAGATGTCGAACTCATTCATATGCTTACTTTGAGCCTCATTGAAATAGCAATTACGCAGCGACCAGGACTCAATTGGTGTGTATCGTTCCTCTGACCTATTCTGCTGAGGTTTTGGAACCCTTGCAATATACCTCGACTCAATCAATGAATGATCACGAATCTTGACAAAGATATTATCCGGTTTGATATCTAAAAAAAAAAAAGGGCATATATGGGTTAGCTAAGGCGACAAAAGAGTCAAAAGCATTATATACCTGTATGGATAATTCCAAGGGAATGAGCATAGTATAACGCAATACAAAGCTGTATAGTGAACTTTCGCATGACTGACCATGGGATCTGACTTTCACGAAACCAGGCGCCAAAGGATCGAAGAGTTTCGCCCATGAGCTCAAACACGAGACAGACATGATTACCATTCGGTCCCTCGTGTTGGAAATCATCGACCAGATGACAAATGCAGTCGTATCCAGTTTCATTTCGATCTCCGTCTCGCAGCGCAGTCAATATCTCTTTTTCGAATGTATCATGTCCTTGACCATAACATTCGGCACTCAAAACTTTGAGGGCTCGGAAAGCGGTGTGAGCGCCAGCCCTATTGTTGTCAAAATAATGAAAATGCAGATATTGATAGAGTACTGACTCATTTTCCAGATCTCTGACTAACCAGACGGTTGAATATACCCCATACCCAATTTTATTGATCACCTCATACCGGCTATTGAAGATATCGCCAACATACACAGGGTGGAAGCCGCCTCGCTGATACACATCGGTGCCTTCTTCCACCTCCTCCATCTTGGAGTTAGAGGAGCTTGGCTGGCACTGAGAAGCGGGTACACTTGGGAAGGGGCTCTGAGAATCGCTAGGGATATTTTTTTGCGCGCTCATGCTGGGTTGCGTAAGATGATGGTGGCTTCTTGCTGAGTTGAGCAGATGCTGAAAGAAGTGGGGCGACTTAATTGGGGGTTTTTAAGCTCAGGCCTCAGGCAACACAGTGATGAATGTGATACCGCCAAAAAAAAAAAAAGAGCCCGATCTCCCGCCCCTAGTTAGCCCCCTGGTTTGACAGTATCAGTGGTACGCCCTAATTCTGCAAGATGGTAGATTAAATTAGCTTCGAGGCGCTTCGGTCTAGGGAAGACTTTCACCGACAAAAAGAATTCCTGTCAAATACTGAGTGGTAACAGCAACCGACGTGGTTTTGGCGCGGAGGCTAGGGCTGCAGACCTCGACGAGGCTGATTCAACCTGGACGCAATCAGTATTTAATATGCCATCTATCATCAATCAAGCGCAGACTTACCAATTGGCGCCAGAGAATTGGCATATACAAAAAACCACAAAGAGCATAGAGCCACCGGAGCCATCCGAGAAGAGGTTTGTTTAATGAAACCGAGACCACCAACGAGAAGGTAAATGGCCCCCATTATAACGCCTCCACAGATGACAAGTGTCCGTCAACCCACCTTGTCAACCATGTGGGAGGAAATGAAGATGCCAACTACAAGCACCATTTGCTTGACAATATCGCCAAGAAACGGGTCATCTACACCGGCAAGCTTGAAGAAATATGTCGTGTATCCAAAGAGGGACAACGACAATTTTTTGGAATGTAAACGGGAAGGTGGATATAACAGCTCGCTTGATGTTAATATTGCTTGAAAAAAACACTTTCCAATCAAAATCTCCAGAAGTTCGCTTGGATAGCGCAATGGACTCCTCAATTTCGTACTTGAGAACGAAGTACTCGTGTTCGACATCGTACCCGTCAACGTTTCTGACCAGCCTTCCAGGTGCTTTTTTCGCTTCGGCATCCCGTCCTTTGGTTGCGTACAAGGCTAAGGGTTTGTTAGCTCAATGCCTTTTACTGGGGCTGAAAATCTTACCTGGCGTTTCAGGTAGGTAGAGCATGGAGAATAGCCAGGTCCCAGTAAAGACGAATTCTGAGTAGAAGACGTCCCAGAAGGCCATGGGCTTGCTTTCCTCGAGAACCTTTAACGTGATGGCCAAGAATACTTGGCCAAGGAAGAACGCGAGAGAAAAGCTCCCCAGAAGGGCGCCGCGAAACTGCGGCATGGCAATTTCCGACATGTACACCATGACTGATGTGCCCATCATGCCTCCAGCAGCCTGCCAAGAGCCGGAAAATTAAGAGCACCCATCAATTAGGTGCAATAACTTGCAGATTTCTAATGCTCATCGGCTTTGGCGTTGGAATCTCCGCCATTCCCCTCGGCCTTTGACTGCTCCATGGCTGTTGAAGGTGGTTCAATGCACACCAGTGTGCTTTGGTTTGCCCGTTGAAACCAGTAAAGGCTTTGCAAAAGATGAAAGAGTGTCATAAAAAGTAGAATTCTGCGTGCATTTATTTATAGCTTATTGCATTCAGTTGCGGTATAACCTGGCATCCAGAGGAAACGTGGATCGCAAAGAAATAGAGTGACACTTTAGTCATGAACCCCCCAGGCTTACACCCAATCCGACCGCGTCAAGCCTCACCTTTCTCCTCCATAATGCCATTCCTAGCTTGACATGGATCAACGGGGTGCCATTTGATCCCAGACCCCAGCTGTGCGCGCCATGGTCTGGGCTGTGGAGAAATTTCGGGTCCTGAAAGCGACGCTACCTTCTAAAGCATTGGCTTGTCGGAAGCCGACACATGCATCGGCCGAGAATTGTCCCGCCATCCCGCTACGGCCCAGGAGGAATCCCGGACAGTTATTGCACGACAAGCATCAATACATGGCGCAAACCATTTGTACCAGTGTGCCGATCTTCCGGATGGCTGGCTGATTGAGCCACTCGCACGCCCTGCTCATGTGGCTAACTTATCCACCCCGCCATCCTGGCGCAAATTGCTCCGGCCGATATCTAGGCCGGGTTGAATAATTGGCAGGATGTTAAGGACGCTTATAACAATGGCAAATCCCCTCAATCGGCATGAAGCGCTCATAATCAGCTGCCAAAATATAACAGCTCGTTTCTTCGTTTGGTTTCCCATTCATTTCTATCAACCTTCACAAAGGAAAAGCCATGCTTCAGCCACAAGCAAACAGCGCGCGCGAGATTGTATCTCTTGACGGTATCTGGAATTTCGCATTGTGCCAATCGCCTGATATCGAAGATGAACAAGCATGGAAGCGGCCAATCGCACCAAAGCTTCAAGTGCCAGTTCCCGCGAGCTATAACGACATATTCGTTGATCAGAAGATTCGAGATCACGTCAGCTGGGTCTACTATCAGCGAACTGTGACGGTGCCTCGGACGTGGTCTCAAGAGCGATACTTTCTTCGCTTTAATTCCGCCACCCACAAAGGCCGCGTCTACGTCGACGACGCCTTTGTCGTTGAGCACTCGGGTGGCTATACCCCATTCGAAGCCGATATCACACATCTAGTCGCACCGGGGCAGACCTTCCGTCTCACTGTGGCAGTTGACAACCAACTCTCATGGGAAACTATTCCCCCGGGAAGAATCGAAGTGTTGGACGATGGGAAGCGAAAGCAGCACTACCAACATGACTTCTTCAATTATGCCGGCTTGGCTCGCTCAGTACGACTCTGCTGCACACCTAAAATCTTCGTCCAAGATGTGACGGTGGTTACAGATGTCTCAGAGGATTGTTGCACAGGTACAATCAAGTACAAAATCGACACGAGTCATCCCGTTGACCCATCCACATGTAGGGTTACCATCATCGATGAAGATGGTACTATTGTCAGTGAAGCTACGGGGCAAGAAAACCGAGTAACCATCGATTCGGTTCGGCTTTGGCAGCCAGGTGCTGCACATCTCTATCAGTTGCAGGTGGATATTGTGTCAGGCACAGATGCAAAAACTGTGACCGACACATATCAGGTAGCTGTTGGTGTGCGGTCCGTACGGGTGTCCGGGAATAGATTTTTGATCAACCATCAACCATTCTACTTCAAAGGTTTCGGTAAACACGAGGACTCGCCGATTCGGGGTAAAGGATACGACCCAGCGTACATGGTTCATGACTTTAACCTGATGGATTGGATGGGAGCCAACTCTTTCAGAACCTCGCACTACCCTTACGCCGAAGAGGTACTCGATTATGCAGACCGCCACGGTATTGTTGTTATTGATGAGACGGCGGCTGTGGGTCTAAACCTGGCACTTGTTGCCGGGCTCTTGGGCACGAAACGCGTCAACACCTTCTCGCCCGACACAGTCAGCGATAAGACCCGAGCGGCGCACGCACAAGCCATCCGCGAACTCATTGCACGCGACAAAAACCACCCATCTGTCGTCATGTGGGCTCTGACCAACGAACCGGCTTCGGCGGAAGAAGGTGTTCGAGAGTACATGGAGCCACTGGTGTCGCTTGCTCGCACGCTGGATCCGACTCGTCCGCTATGCTTCACAAATGAGATGCGAGCCCCCGCAGACAAAGATCTGATTTCGGATTTATTTGATGTGCTTTGCCTCAACCGCTACTACGGATGGTATCTCCACACTGGTGACTTGGGCGCAGCTGAGCGCGCACTGGAAGCAGACTTGCTGAATTGGCAGAACAAGTACGACAAGCCAATCATCATGGGCGAGTATGGTGCAGATACCCAAGTGGGTCTGCACTCAGTCTACGACGTTCCCTGGAGCGAAGAATACCAAGCAAACCTGCTAGACATGTACCATCGTGTGTTTGACAGGGTAGAGAGCTTCGTCGGAGAACACGTGTGGAGCTTTGCGGACTTTCATTGCCCAAACACGTTCATTTTCCGTGTGGATGGGAACAAGAAGGGCGTGTTTACGCGAGATCGAAAGCCCAAAGCGGCCGTTCATGTACTGAGGAAGCGGTGGACGGCATTGGGAAATTCAAAGGGGGCGCTCGCATAACGGCAATCAAGTGATTCATGACAAAGCGGGCAAAGGGACAAGGTTGGTGGTGCGGATTCGGGGCAATGCTCGCCCGAGACTTGTCACGGCCCCGCCGACAAGAGAGATTTCATCCAGTTACGATGGTGAACATCCCTGCACGTAGTGGGTAGTTACGCTTGCGGGGTTGGACCCCCTCATTGAGCACGGGGAACCTCCTGTATTATTCTTCTCATGGAATAGCGTGTCCAGCATTAGGCACATCCTCGGTTGTCAAGTCAATCAAAGTGCGCTAGCGCCATTCACTCGTGTTGCGTAGCTTGACAAGCCCCAGCCACCCGCTCTCGTGATGAATTGCACCCTGCCAATGCCATCTGGAGCTTTGCATTACAGCGAATCACTCTTGCAGAACACCACGTATATCTCGCGCGACAATACCCATGGATGAAATCGAACAAATTGAGGTTGACCCGACAAATGAGTCAAGCCTGCCATCCTGCGAAGGTTGTCGAAAGCGGAAGCTGAGATGCTCAAGACAAAGGCCACAATGTGCGAATTGCGAACGGCTAGGTAGGAGTTGTAGAAGCCCAAGCATCTTTTCTCCTTTCTCAAAGTTATAGGCACGCCCTGCGTATACGACCCCAAAAGGAATAAACCAGGCATGAAGAGTGGTGCTGTTGAAGGTTTGAACAGGCGGCTAGGTAGGACTTTCGGAAATCGGGACTATGCCCCGAATGGAACTAAACTTTGCTCAAGATAACCAACAAAATCACTAGAGGCGGTTGAACAAACATTATTCAACCGGGACGATAGTCGAACACATGATTCGCCCTACCGGCCCATCCCCGTGCAAAACCAACCACAACACTCTCCTCATGCACCAAGTCATGTGCTCGGGCCTGTTGCAGATGTATTGAGTGTGTTGACTCAAGAAATACGCAATCTCACTTCGACTATATCACAAAAGTCCGAAAGAAACATCCCGCATGGGAACACGCAGGACAGAACATGGATTGATTCCCCGCGGCCCCGAAAACGAACAAGGGCGGATTACACATCTCCCACAAACTTGGCCGATCCAAGTGACTTTGCAGACCGGAGTGTAGGACAGTTTCGGGATTTTATGTACTACATGCCCGATGAAAACATCCTGGATCTTTTGCTGGATTGCTACTTCCAGCGTGTACAGCCATGGATTCCAATCCTGCATCAAGCCAACTTCCGAAGAAAGCTTGCTACACCCGAGGGGATGAGAAACTTGTCTGTCATTCTGCATGCGATAAATATTTCGGCTTTACGGTTCGTAAACAGAGAGGGACAGCCCCTCCCTTCCGAAGAAGTCGAAGTACAAACTCAGAGGTCAAGGCAAATTCTCATGCTGACTGCCATGGACCGCTTGTCTGTGGAGAATCTGCAGGCGCTAATCATCTTGGCATTTACCGATGTACGTTCATCTTATCCTCAGCCCAACCTCCTGTTCCGTAATTCTAAGTCACTTCAAGATCTGCAATGGGGAATCACATCGCGCGTGGCCGACGATTGGGTCTCTTACTCGCAGTGTCGAGTACTTGCAGCTGAGCGTCGAGCGAGATGGCCGTCAGACAAGACCATCTTTGATACGTCCCATACCAACCCTACCTGACCCTGCCAACTGGGTTGAGGAAGAGGAGAGGAGGAGGGTATTCTGGAACGTTTTCATGCTGGACAGGTTCGAGAACTCCAATCAACTATCTGTAGAAAATCCGCTGATTTCGTTAGATTTTGTTCAGTAACCACTGGGTAAGTGGCCTTCAATGACCTTTCATGCAGACACATAATAACTTGATCATAGTTGGAACACAAGCCTGACGGCAGCTGATGTTTGTCGGAGGCTTCCCGTATGTGGCGGACTTTGGTATAGAAATACGCCCTCATTCACCCCATACTTTGGCATTTGGGACCGCTCAGCGGCTAAAATGGGCAATTCGATCACATTCCTCCCTGCTCACTATCCCAGCCCTACTCAGTCTTCCAATATCGAGACAAACGATCCTGAGTTGACTGCTAGCCAGAAAACGCACTCCGCATCCATAGACATGACCAACGTGGGTGCGCTTGCGTACAATATTGAATCGATCGAATCACTGAGCCGGATCACCACCTACTTTCTGCATCAAGACGTCGACTTTAGCAATAGGAAAGATGTTTCGAGCTGGCTAACTCGCTTCAAAGAGCTTGACTTACGACTGGTCCAGTGAGTTGAAGCCCTTTGCACTAGAATACCACCCCGCTCTTACTGAGATTATCAAGCTGGAAAATGTTCCTTCCGCAGCAGTGGCAAGATTCTGGAGAATCTCGGGATATAATGCCAGGGGTTATGGACCCCAATATGACGGCAGCACACGCCACGCACAACGTATCCATGATCCTGCTTCATCAACGAATTGCCTACCCAGGTCCAGAGCTGGCGCACATAAAGCTGCCTACATTTTGTAGTGCAGAGACTTGCCTAGGAGCAGCGATAGAGACGGCCAACATTACGCAAAAATATCTCCACAAAACATCGAGGGGCAACTTCGTGTCTCCGCAGCTTGCATTTGCTGCTTTCGTCAGCGGAAGAGCCTTATTAGGTAAGCTACAGCCCAAGTCATCATTCCAGTGCTTTTCTTTTAACAGAGTGGCGCTTAGTTCATTGGCGGTTCTATAGAACACCTTTGGCCAATGAGTTTTGGGTGCTCGTGAGGAATTTGGAAGAAATGTCGCGGCGCTGGATCGGCACCGGCGGTACACAGTCATTGTTCAGCCAGTTTGCCCAACGGCTCAATCGCCTATACCAACGATGCATTCAAGATTTGGAATTCAAAATTGAGATATACGGATCCTCCGAGGCTGAAGTATTCACTCCACGTTCAGACACCACTACGCCTCGTCAAGATGCCAATGACTTGGCAGTAACATTGGGTCAAGATAGTGGTGGTGGCGGTATCAGTACTGGAGCGCCCGATGTTGACTCGGACAGGACTTTTCTCAATCCCCAAGGCTCTGGAATAAACTCGGTGGCTCAACCCGGTTTAGAAAGTTGGAATCACCCAACAAGTGACTCCGAAGGGGATGAATTATCTGCAATTTCACGAATATTGATGGGCCAGGGGTTCATGGATATGGACCGAGTAATCAGCTTTGACGACATGATGTTTACCTCCAGATCCACCGAGGTAGACCCTGCATCGCTGACTGGCACATGGGTCAATCCTAGCCAGCCAATGCCTCAATGGCCGAGATAGTCGAGTGGTGATATTGCCAAGTCTCCCAAGTTAACAATAGAGCAAAGTAGCTACCAGCAGATATAATCAGGGTTTCTCAGAAATTTAAATACACATAATCGCCACCAGATTGACGTGGCTGCTTGGCAATGTGAATTTTCGGTCAGATGGCCGCCTCCTGTTAGAGACTGCAAACACCTTTGTAATTAATACAACTTCTTTGCCCTCTTTCATACTCTGCATTTTATGCTGAATCAAGAGAATTAGGCTCCGAGAAGTCATCAAATTCGTGTTTGGCTCTGGCTTAAATGCCGACACTGAAGTAGTATTTGAACCGGCAGACAGCGTCCCTGTGCATATTCCCGACAAGCCAGAGCTGCTGAGAATACGTGCCGGACAAGCTGGCGGCTGAAAGCTGTGCCGAGACGGGTCCGACAGCCTGCTTTTGGCCCGTCGTGGGACTGATGCAGATTGCCTAGGGTGCTGCGTGTGAACAGAGTATTGATGCAATGCTTGCGGGAGTAGGCGTATTTGCTCTGGTGAGAAAGACAGCAAGATCAAAAAACTGCGCCAAATAAATTATTCTTCCAGTTCATTCCTTTTTCCAATTTTAAACGTTGCAAATACGGTGGTGATTGAGAGCATCGGGAACAAAGTCCACGTGTTGCGTCTGTTGCCAACCGTATTGTTTCGTCCATCATCAGCTCGCATAAACTGGAACGGGGCAAAAAGAAATGGAGATAAAAAAGCCCAGACAAAAAAACATACAACAGCGAGGATTCCCCGGTCGTCACCGACCCGAGTACTAATTCACCGCTTCTCAGCTTGACTATGGGAGAGCGGACGGGATCCCGTATTTTCTAAGAGCTATGGTCGTATGTGCTGAGTGTAGGTGCAGGATGCACCTATAGCAACACGGGCATTAGCATCAGATTTGTGCTCCCATGTCCAATTATCCCTGGAATGCACACTTAAGCCATGGTGGCTGGTACACAGTACAAAGTGCTCGTTGTTAGCGCCAAGCGAGCCAATGGTAACAAAGCACATGTCATGCGCTGTGCATCTCTCACTCTCCCCGCGAGACGTAAATTCGTCGCGGAAGCGTGGCGACCGCTTCAGAAACTCCAAAGTTGAACAAATGCATGGCGCAACACCCTGATCCATTCTCCCACAGTCAGCGAGCAACGGCGCTATCTTGACGTCCATCTCACATCCATCCCCCTTGCGCCCACCATGCGGCCCCGTGCCCCGCTGACTTGGCTCCTCCTTCAAGCAGCGCCCTGTACGCTCGCAGACAATTGCACGGATTTTGCAGAACAACTAAGCCTTGCAAATACCACAATACAGTCAGCCGAGACAGTCTATGGAGGAACCAACTTGGCGTTGCCTGAAGTTGATCCATCATGCGACCACTCTACCCAGCACGTCAAGGTCGACGTGTGCCGGATCGTGATGCAGGTAACGACGAGCTCGACTAGCGGGTTTACCCTCGAGACATGGCTGCCTTTTGATTGGAACGGCCGCTTTCTAGGTACTGGGAACGGAGGGCTTGGCGGCTGCATTCAGTACATGGACATGACGTACGGCGTAAACAAGGGCTTCGCGACGATTGCTACCAACAACGGCCACGATGGCAACAAAGGCACTGCCTTCTACAAAAATCCCGGCGTGGTCGAGGACTTTGCCTACCGTGCATTGCACACTGGCGTCGTTATTGGGAAGCAAGTGTCCAAGGCCTTTTACGAAAGGGAACCCACCAAATCTTATTACATCGGCTGCTCCACAGGCGGGCGACAAGGCTTGAAAGCAGCCCAAGAGTTTCCCGATGACTTTGACGGCATTGTCGTCGGTGCCCCAGCCGTCGCTTTCAACAACCTCACCTCTTGGAGAGGTCACTTCTTCCCCATCACGGGCGCAAGCGGTGCCCCGAAATACCTTTCCCGCGACACATGGGCACTCATTTATCGAGACATTTTGAAACAATGCGATGGCCTAGATGGATACCGTGACGGCATCATCGAAGATCCAAACCTTTGCAGTTACCGCCCGGAGAACCTTCTCTGCCCTCCCAACGCTACCGAGGATTGTCTGACTAAAGATCAGGTTGAGGCGGTTCGCGACATCTTTTCGCCGCTATACAATAACGGCTCGCTCGTGTACCCACGCATGCAGCCGGGGATTTCCTATTCGCCGCTGGTATCTGGGGTTCCGTTCCCATACAGCGTGGATTGGTTCAAGTATGTTGTTCACAGCGATCCGGAATGGGATCCCGCTTCGATCGGACCAGAGGATTATACGGAGGCGGCGCACTTGAACCCATTTGATATTGACACCTGGAACGGTAACCTATCTGTTGTCAAAAATCGCGGCTCCAAGATTCTGCACTACCATGGCCTCAAAGATCCCATGATCAGCAGCGAGAACTCGATGCGCTACTACGAGCATGTATCGAGAACCATGGGGCTCCGATCGGAAGAGCTGGATGAATTTTATAGGTACTTCCGGATTTCCGGCCTTGAGCACTGCTTCGGCGGCATCGGAGCGACGTATATTGGTAACTTTGAGAAGACTGCCTACGACGACGGGCCCGACGGAAACGTGCTGGCAGCCATTGTCGAATGGGTTGAGGAGGGTGTAGCACCTGATTCTATTTTGGGCACTTCGCTTGCTGCCATGACGTCTGGGAAGGTTGCGTTTCAAAGGCGGCACTGTCGGTATCCTCTCCGCAACAAATACATCGGGGCTGGTGACCCTTCTCTCGCCGATAGCTGGAACTGTATTTAGGACAATTTACCTTGTTAGATAGTGAAGCCGCTTACGAAGCGGACAATCCAACCAACTTTGGTATTCTCTTGCACACAAGTATCATAACGCTGGGCAAGAGGGCAGTGAAAAAGTAAGAACAGCCAGCATCAGAATGGGAAAGACATTCCAATTAAGAGGGAGAATGGGAAGCCGACAGGAACCGAAAGCCATTCAAGCTGCTTCACATCAAGGGGAAGTTATTGGTCGGTGATACTCCGCTTTTAATACTCATCTTCATGATATCTATGTCATTTCCACTAAAGTGAAGGAGAAAATTGCGAGCATCCTTCAGGTTTATCTCAGCAAGAGTGGCAATAGGGAAGGTCGTGCTATCAATGGATCCATACCGGGGTACATATATCAAGGGTTAGGGTTAGGGTTATGACTATATTACATTAGGTTGTCGCTGTCGTCCCTCAATCCCTGCTGTTATTGTTATGGTGCATTCACACCCGAATCGAATTGCTAGTCACTCAACTAACGAGCTTTAACAATGGATTGAGTTTTCTTCTCATTCCAAAGAAGCAGAAAAGAAAGACAGAAAATACAATTCCCTGGGTCAGTGCTACGGTGCAGCTGACACTGCAACACGTAGTCCGACCCAAGCGCACAACTGTGCTCTCATCGTGTCAGCCAAAGGCTCCCTAGCCAGAGCACAAGCGCACGCGAGTGCGAAGAGAGTCCTAAGCGCATGCTTGGCTTCAATTTTTAGAGCGGCTCGTGCCATTACACTGTGAAAATCATCGCCACACATTTGCAAAATACAGCAGGAGCAGGTATCAGCTACGATATGAAGAGATAGAACTTCTATATACACCCATCGCTTTAAATACTCCACGGTCCATCATCTCACACGCTAAACTAAAAATCCCCTTTTCTCCATTCTCATCAGTGGCTCCAATTTTTTCCGTCGCTATAATCGGACTTGGTAGGCCTACTCTTATCACTGCACAATCATCAAAATGTCTGCTCCATTCACACAGCCTGCAAGTCCCAATGACAACAAGAAATATCCACAACATCCATCTTTAGTCAAAATCCTAGTACAGCGCGAAAGCACCAGCCGGAGCGTACGGATTCCTCATCAATTACAAGCTTATCTTGACGCTGGGTCGTTCACTGACCCAATCACTGCCGCTTTGATACCAACATCCAGTGTCAATGTCAATGCCTTTCACAAACGAGATTTGGAAGAGAATGTCGATGCCATCATGAGCTCATTAAATGTCGCATCAAAATGAGAGAGAATAGGTCTGAACCAATCCCTGTGTGATCTGGTAGCTACTCCAAATTCCTCTCATTATTGTTTTAACCCACACTGATGGTGACTAGCCTTTAAAATCGGGAGAGACTTACCTCAAACTTTCAAGTCTGTATTGTCACGATTTTGGTATTTCACCTCGTTTATTCACTTTTCCCCTTTTTCTTTTGTTGTTTTTAACACCCTTCTTATGGCAAATGAGCCAAGTCATTTTTGTTGAATGCTGGTTGGGGCTATCGCATTGTCACCCTGGTGTTGGTAGTAAATTCATTTCGGCTGGTCTCATTAGATAGGTGGTTCTTTTCATCCGAAATGAACATGTTGTTACATCATAAATCGCCCTTGGTAATAGCCTAATATGCAAAGACCCATGTTTATGTTATGCACCGTCAACACAACAAACCGACGATATGACTGAGACCTCTAGCCAAAGATGATATGGATAGCGCTCGCATTTTGAAGCTAGACAACATATAAAAGGGCGCATTAAAAGATGCTGGGTAAAATTTGGTAAAATCATGCGATTTTCGGTCTACAGGCAGACACGTCAATGCCGTTGTGGGGCGCTATGGGGCCGGGACCACCAGAGCTTGGCGCACCCCAGCCCCCAAAGAAAAGCCCCGCGGTGACAACGGCCCGCCATTCTTTCGTCATCATCTTCAACAAGCACTGCCTTTGCGCGACCTGACAGCCATGGCGTAACGCCCTCTCCCAGGAGCACGTCGATCCTCCGCCTCCATCATGACCTTCCCACCGCCGCGCGACCGAAGCGATTTCGAAGTGGCCATCATCTGCGCCCTGCGCACCGAGTACAACGCCGCCGTCCTCATCTTCGACGAGTTCTGGGACGACAATGGCGACCGATACGGGCGGGCACCCGGCGACGACAACATCTACACAACGGGGCGTGTAGGCAGCCACAATGTTGTCTTGACGTTGCTGCCGCACATGGGGAAGAGGAATGCTGCCGGCGTCGCTGCGAGTCTGCGCTCAAGCTATGGTGGCTTGCGGCTCGCTCTCCTCGTTGGTGTTTGCAGCGGGATGCCTCTCAATGAACCGAGAGAAATCCTGCTGGGCGATGTCATAGTCAGCAACAAGGTCGTCCAATACGACTTTGGCCGACAGCATCCAGACGGGTTTGTCCCAAAAGACACCGTCGAGGATAACTTGCCTTCGCCAAATAAATCTGTCGTCGGCCTGCTCAACACATTCGACACGGATCGGGGGCTTGATCAATTGATGCGGCGAACCAACCAAATTCTCCAGGAAATACAAGCCAAAGTGGCTGGGTCAGAGTTTCGGGGAATTTACGACTACCCCGGAATAGAAAATGATAAGCTTTATGAACCCACCTACCGACACAGGCACCAACGGCCAAATGACTGCATTTGTCAAAATTGCCTTGGCGACTCGGATCCTGTCTGTAACCAGGCCTTACGCTCACCGTGTTCTGAGCTCGGGTGCAGCGAAGACCACCTGATCAAGAGGGATCGACAACGACAGCTAGATGATGCTTACAAGCACCATGTACATGTTGGAGCAGTTGGCTCGGGAGATGCAGTGATAAAATCCGCCAGCCATCGCGATAAAATTGCAAAAGAGACCGGAGTTGTTGCATTCGAAATGGAAGGCGCGGGAATATGGGACGAGTTGCCGTGCATCATCGTTAAGGGAGTCTGCGATTACGCTGACAGCCACAAGCACAAGGGATGGCAGCGTTTTGCGGCAGCAACTGCAGCCTCTGCAGCAAGGGCAATTCTCGAAGTCCATACACGAACCGATAAAGTCACCCAAGTTAATCCCGAGGACAATTGGCCCGCACCACCGTCGCCCGCCATCATTCCAAGACCAGAAGCCCACTGGGAAGTGCCTTTTGGTCGCAATGAAGCTTTTGCGGGCCGAGAGAACACCATATCTCAGTTGCTTGAAAGGGTGACGCCAACCGCCATCAAGGACAGCTGCCAAAGAACAGCCATCGAAGGTGTAAGCGGTATCGGCAAAACACAAATTGCACTCGAAACTGCTTTTCGCATTCGCGCCAACAACCCAGAGTGTTCCGTATTTTGGGCATCTGCTGTTGATGCTGCTACTTTCACGAATGCCTATCGCCGAATCGGCAAGCTGCTCAATGTGCCGGGCATCAATGAGAATCGGGGCGATATTAATTCACTCGTCAAAGCCGCTCTTAGCAGAGATGATTGTGGCCCATGGCTGTTGATCGTCGATAACATAGATGATGCAGAGCTGTTGTCTGGGCCATCCGGAATCTCCAACGACCTTCCTGCGAGCAGAAATGGCTCGGTTCTCTTCACAACTCGCTCCCATGAAGTTTCAGCCAGACTCGATGTGCATCGCCAAGGCGTCTTCAACATCGCCAAGATGAGTAATGAAGAGGGGTTTGAAATGCTCCAGATGAGGCTGAGACCAGAACAAACTCAAGACGTTGAAAGCACGACCCAACTAGTTGAATTTCTGGAAAATCTTCCCTTGGCAATCAAACAGGCAGCCGCGTATATGGATCGAGTAGGAATATCGACAAAAACATACCTGGGCTACTGTAAGCTTGGCGACACAACTTTTACCAAGATGCTGAGCAAAGATTTTGAGGATTCTGGTCGCCACGACACCATCAAAAGCCCCGTAGCTATCACCTGGCTCATTTCCTTCGAACGCATCTCGAAAGAGTATCCACTTGCGGGGACATATTTAAAGTGCCTGTGTTTTTTTACCGAAAATGATATCCCTCAAGACCTTTTGCCCTCAGCTTCAAGTGATCTAGAATCAGATGAGGCAATTGGTGCTCTCAAGTCATACGGCTTTATTACAGGGCAAAATGGCGTGTTCGAGGTGCATCGATTGGTTCGTCTGGCCATGCGGAACTGGCTCGAGCAAGCTCGATATACACAGCGGACGTACAACCTTCTTATACCGCATCTACTACGAAAATATCCCTCGCCAGGACATAAAAACAAAATGACATGGTCGGCCTACCTACCGCATGTACGAAGCGCCTTGAAGTATGGAGGCCAGTGCAAGAATGAGCATGGAAGGTCAAATCTCTCATTTTACGTTTCCGAGTCATTATTCATTCTAGGAAAATATGACGATGCCGAGACATCATTTAGAGATACGCTCCAGTTGAAGTATTCCTTGCTGGGAGAGGAGCATCCTGACACTATCCGATGCATGAACTACTGGGGCATCGTCGTTGAGAAGCAGGGGAAGTATGAAGAGGCAGAACAGATCCACCGGCGAGCGTTAGAGTTGAGCACGAAAGTGCTTGGCAAATCGCATCCTCAAACGCTGAAAAGCATGAACAACTTGGCTGTAGTGTTGGATAAGCAGGATAGATGCCGGGAGGCTGAACAGATTTATCGGCAGATGCTGGAATGCGAACAAACTGTGCTTCGCACAGAACAGACAGGTACTAATGTTACCATGAAAAATCTCGCGACTTCACTGCGGAAGCAGGGAAAGTTCTAGGAAGCAGAGGATATATATCGACACACGCTGAAGCACGAGGAAGCCGTGTTGGGGAGAGAGCACCCAACCACACTCATCACCATGAACCAACTAGCGGTCACGCTCCAAATGCAAAGGAAGTATGAGGAGGCGGAAATCATCCACAAACGAATATTGCAGCTGAGGACCAGAGCACTTGGCGAAGAGCATCCGGACATTGTCCAGAGCATGTACAACTTGGCCTTGGCGCTGGAGCAGCAAGATCAGTACGAAGAAGCAGAGGAGCTGTACCAGCAAGCTGCAAAATTAGGTGGCAAGGTCCTTGGGAAGGAACATCCCGATACTTTGAGAAGCTTGGATAGTCTTGAGAAAATGGACAAAAAGCGGAAGCGGCCCGAAGGCTCGGAACGGCTATAGGCCCGCAGAATGAAAGTCTCGGGGGTGACGATGTTTCGGAAGCAACAGTTGATATATACGATGACGTACGAACAAGGATTGGAGAGCACATGACCAGAATAACGTAATAGTTAAAGCACATGAATGTTTTCTCCTCTTATCAACGCTGTCGATGTGCCCTTTTTTGTGCCTGTGGTCTGATGCTGCTGCTAAACGTGATTTTGCCGATGTGGAGCGCGGCCATGCGCGGAGGACCTCCGACGTTGAAGCGCGGGAACTCCAACAAACTCCAAAGATCTTCCGGGAATGAACGCCTGGGTCCTCGTGGCTCACTAACCCCGTGGGGTAGTCTAGTCCACACCGATTTTCCGGGGAAGGCATCCGGGGAAGATGTGACTGGGGTCAGCGGAAGAGGTCCGATGTGCCGTTGCCATCGGCTTGACCTTGGGGATGGAATACTTCAAGACATTCCTTCCTTCCAATCGTCTTTATCTCAGTCATTAACTAAAAAGAAATGGCCCCGAAAACAGACAAGTCAGATGGTTATGAGCTGGATAAGCCCGATGTTAACGTCATCGAAGCAGCTTCGTCACCTTATGCCAGTCTCTCAGCTGAAGATGCTGCATTTATGCAGCGGTTCGAAGGGCGGGCCGGGAAGAAAGTCGTGAGAAAGGTAAATTTTATTCTACACAAAAAAAGAAAAGTCGATGACGCGAGGTACTGACCTTTTGTTTCGTAGATTGACTTTCGGCTTGTTCCCATCATGGCGGTTCTGTATCTTCTAGCTCACATCGATCGAGGAAATATCGGAAATGCAAAGATTGAAGGCATGGACACGGACTTGGGTCTGACTGGCAACCAGTACAATATTGCCAGCACCATCTTTTTCGTGCCTTACATCATCTTTGGTACGTGAATCCGTGCTGCAAACCCACGTGGGAATGCGAAGTCCTGACAGCGCGCAGAAATCCCATCCAACATTGTCCTCAAAAAGGTCCGGCCGAGCATCTGGCTATCCATTTTGATTCTGTCCTGGGGAACCGTCATGACTCTCATGGGCGTTGTCAAGAATTTCCAAGGCCTCGTCGCGTGCCGAGTCATTCTGGGATTGTGCGAGGTAAGTTTCGCGTCTTTTTATCTCGATTTATGCTGTACGTGTGCTCAATACTCTTCACGCAGGCCGGCTTTTTCCCGGGCGCCGTCTACATCGTCTCGACTTGGTATCCCCGACACGAGCTCCAACAGCGACTGGCCATCTTCTACACGGCCTCGGCCTTTTCCGGCGCACTAAGCGGACTTCTTGCTTTTGGCATCGCTCGAATGGATGGCATGCGGGGGATCGACGGCTGGCGATGGATCTTCCTCATCGAGGGAGCCGTCACCATTGCTGCCGGGTTCGCCATGCCGTTCCTAATCATCGACACTCCGGAGCGCGCCGCCTGGCTATCCGACGACGAAAAGAGGTTCGTAGACCTACGACTGCGGCTTTCGGGCGTCAGGACGCAAACGGGAGAGGGAGACAAGTTTTCGTGGCGCCTGCTCCTGCACACCATGGTGGACTGGAAGATCCTCCTCGGCATCCTTCTCAGCTGGGCCAACTCGGTCCCGAACTCGGCCTTCAAATTCACCATGCCGCAAATCATCAAGCAGCTGGGATTCACCACGGCCAAGGCTCAGCTCCTGACCATTCCGCCCTACTTCTGCGGTGGCGTGTCCGCCTGGGTCACAGGTAGGTTCGCGGACCGATTTGCCTGGCGCATGCCCTTTATCGTCGGGCCCATGTCAGTCCTCACAGTTGCCCTGGCCATTCTCTTCAGCTACTCTCCGAGTATCGAAGACCATGTAGCTGCCATGTACTTTGCAATCGTGCTCGCGCAGATGGGCATTTATCCGCTCCTGCCCGGTATCAGCGCGTGGGTCGGCAACAACCTTGCTCCGTCGTGGAAGCGATCTATCGGACTTGCTTGGCTGCTCGCAGCGGGGAACTTTGGAAGTAAGTTTAACCGCTACCATCTCTTTTTTTTTCGCAGGACATACAGTCTGACCTTCTCGCGCTAGGTCTCATTGGTACCAACATCTTCCTTGACAGAGAGGGACCCAAATATCCGACAGGGTATGGTACATCGCTCGCCATCATTTGCCTGGGTCTTGCTTCTGCTATTCTTCTGGAGTTTTTGCTATGGCGTCTCAACAAGGCGAAGAAGCAGCTTTCAGAAAGCGAGATTCGGCAAAAGTACACACAGGAGCAGCTTGACGCCATGGGTGAGAAGAGCCCGCTTTACCAGTACACTTTGTAGATATTTACTATTTGGGTTATATCTGCCGGTATTTGCTAGCTTTGCCCTAGGTAAAAATGTAAAGATCAAACAATCGTCAATTGGGGAACACTCGCATGAAAGAGGCCAGGCAATTAACTTGGTTGTCACAAAATGAGGCAAAATGTTTGAGTCTTTTATTCTTTTCCCGAAATATTCAAGCACAATCAGCTCAGCACAAAGACGAGGAATCTTGAACTTGAAAAAATTGAGAATTACTACTGAAATATTCATTCTATTTTATTTCCCGTTTACTTTTTGAAATAACTACCACCGACTTTCTGAATCCAAGTTAAAAACTATTCTTCTCTTTCCTCGCCTACCCTAGCACACTCGGATCTGGACTTGATCGCATCGGAACGGAAGAATATTGATCCGACCGCGTCTATTTGTCGGCGTCCTCCCCGATGGGCCGCTAAGCACGCGTTCATCCGAACCGTCTCAACACGCGACAATGGAGAAGACCGTTTTCGACACGCAAGCCGCTGTCGGGCCCTCAAAGCCTAAAGGCAGACAGTGGCCTAAAATAGTGGCCCTCGCCGTCGGAATTTTATGCATCATCAATTTGTATCTCCCGCGCTTCTCGGCCCCGACGTCATGCCCCCACCACTCAGCCAAGGGCCCTCGCACTTATCCAGGTGAGACAGTGGAGTGGATGCCGTGCGGAAACATCAACGACCACGAACTTGAATGCGGAGAAATCAGCGTCCCCATCGACCAGTTCGATGCCGCAAAGACTTCGGACAAGACATTCCAAATCCCTCTCATGCGCCTGCGCGGCAAAAATGCTACCCAAAACCTGGTCGTGAACCCCGGAGGTCCTGGAGGCAGCGGCAGCAGCTTCATTTGGCGCAAGGGAGCGCTCGTCAACCGCATTGTTGGCGAGAACTTCCACATCCTGTCTTTTGATCCTCGAGGTGTGAATGAATCGCGGCCTCTTGCTTCCTGCTACCCGGACTCGACAACGCGAGAGAAATTGTCTTTTGGACAGGACACGGGCTCCGAGGAAGACAGCATCAAGCTCTTCGCTTGGACTCAAAACTATGTCCAGGCCTGCGAAGCCAACATGGGCGAACATGGCAAATATATCAACACCCCGCAAACTGCAGCTGATATGAACAGCATCCTGGATGCTGTTGGCCAACAGGACATGTTCTACTGGGGTTTCAGCTACGGCACGCTGCTTGGTCAAACCTATGCCTCGCTCTTCCCGGAAAGATCGCATAGAGTGATTATTGATGGTGTCGTGAACCAAATTGAATGGTACGAGGCTCAAGTCCTCAGTGGAGACTTTGTGGATACCGAAAAGGTTATGGATGGGTTTTTCGAAGAGTGCTTCAAGTCGGGTGACAACTGCGCTCTGTCCAACATGGCCAGTTCCAAGGACGAGCTGCAGCTCAAGGTGACTGATTTCTTGCTGCAGCTCAAGCAGGACCCCGTCTCCGTCTTTGTCAACGCCAGCATCTATGGCAGCCTCAACTACGAGTCTCTGTGGCACGGCGCCGTCTTTGGCCACCTGTACAAACCGGCTACCTGGATTGAATTGGCGGATCGACTCGCAGAGCTGATGCACGGAAACGCTACCAGCGCCTTCTTGGAGTACGGTGTGGACGACGTCTCGGGAATGACGGATGATGCGACTGATGTCGTGCACATCAATGATGGAGCGTCTGGCCCGGATAATTGGCCCAAGACGAGAGAGGAGCTTCTCGACATCATGGCGCCTTTCTACAACTCATCCTCATTTGCCATCACCGAGGCCCAGACGTTCTACGCCAAGCAGCAGTGGCGTATTCCTCGCACTCACTCGTTCAAGCCCCCCCGAAAAGCGACCACCGCACACCCGCTACTCATTCTCTCCACCACGTTTGATCCCATCTGCCCGCTAGGATCGGCAAAGAAGGCTGAGGAGACGTTTGTCGACTCGCGCCTTGTCGAGGTGAAAGGCTACGGCCACTGTTCCTTGGCAGTGCCATCTGAGTGCATCGCCAACCATGTGCGCGACTTCCTCTTTGACGGAAAGCTGCCAGAGAAGGGTGTCAAGTGTGAGGTTGACGAGCCATACTTCCAAAAGCCAAAGCCTGAGGCCGAGCTTTGGGCTAAGCTGTCTGCCGGAGAGACGGATGGTGAGCAGCTTCGTGCTGCACAGGCACTGCTCGCCATGCAGAAACCTTGGTAGATGTGATGGAGGGAGATATTGTCGGTGGAAGTTGGATTCTAGGACCTTTTATTACGATGTTCCTGTCTATACAGCTAATTGATTGAAGCTAACAGTAACTTTGTTAAATACATATCTTTTTCCAGAATGGGATGGCTGCCTGCAGCCAAAGGCCACAAATAGTGCTACCTATCGCCTTAGCCTTTTTGAGGCCAGCCCTTCACAAATAATATTCCAAGTACGTCTTGAGCATGGCGAGAGAAAAACACATCAATTTGGAAATGTGCAGCAAAGAAAATCCACGCTCTGTTGATGTAGTCGAAGAATGTGGAAGAGACATATCAGCGTTCCTTAGTGAACCAGTGACGCAACAAAAGCTGATCGAGCAAAGCACATGAGTTGGGTGAAATACGATGTCGTCTCGCCATTCCAACCGTCTCAAGTCAAGTATGACGTCACCAAAGGCCCTCGACTCTTTGATGATGTGGGTGAGCCGTCAGCAAGGCAGCCTTTGGGCAACTGTATGCGGGGTTGTCTTGGTTGCCTCACGCGCTCCGAGGCTTTTTTCTCCTCAAGACCTCTACTGCTTGTGGGTCGGCAAGCGACCGACCATATTGAAGGCCATATTCACCAATACATTCAGCCACTGGCAAACTGGCAGTCAATCAAAGTACAGTAACGTAATCATGTGGCGGACGGGCGACCCACAAGCAATAGAGATCTCAAGGAGATCAATGTGCGCTGATTTTCGTTTGTTTAACGAGACAGAATTGCACCTCGGGCGCCTTCTTGAGACATGTCCAAATTGTATAATGTGATCATCATGCCATTCTCGATTCCAGTTTGGGTCACGGTATACGTGGGATGCCACCAAAAGTGCACGGCTTCGCCTCTCATTGCTAGGGCCCTGATTGGTCGAGCAGAAGAACATGGGCTGTCTGCCTCGGGAAGATGACAACCTCCCCACGGCCCAACCGTCTGTTACCTATGTAGTAGCGATCACCATTTGCTCAAAAGCTGTTCATGTTACTACGAAAATGTAGAAAGTATCCTTTCGTAGTATTTATAACCAACCACCCTGCTGCCAGAACATAAATAATTATCTCTCCAAAAAGTCAATCAACTAGATTTAGTTGAATTCGAACACCGGTCAACTGTTGCTCACGGGACTGCAGGTTTAAGACCCCCCTCAGACCCGAGATCACCGAAACGGGGCTGACACGCTCAAAATTTCATTCCACCACGTCCAACACGCTCGCGAGTGGCTTGCATTAGGTTATTCAGTGGCCTTCCTTATCACACCGGAGTTTCGACGCCACATCATTGTCTTATTCGCGGCCCCGTAGCCCGCAATAGGCTGCAACATGAGTCATTTAATTGCTCAGCAAGGCGTTCTTGACTTTTATGTAGAGACGTCCATCGCCCGACCACCTGGTCAAGCATGTAAGCAGCTTCGTCATGAGTTTCACGGCAACCACTATTTCCAGACCTCTCGCCTTCCGAGTGAAGTGGCCCTCTTTTTACATTTCGCTGACCCTTGTCTCAGATGTCAAGCAGATCCGGATTCTGACACTCTCGCCCGGCCAAAGGGGAACACCCTTGACGGCATCGTGCAAAATCATTGATCTCGATGATGCCGCCCATGAGTCCTACGCGACTCTTTCATACGTATGGGGAAGCCCTAAGTGCACCAAATCTATGGATATCGGTGGTGAACCGGTTCCCATAACCGACAACCTATTTGATGCTCTTCAGCACATTCGCTCAACCTCGGAATGCTTGTCTGTATGGGTTGACGCAATCTGCATCAACCAGCAAGACGATAGCGAGAAGTCTCAACAGGTTTCATTAATGAAAGAGGTATACTCTCAATGCGACCTCGTGTACATCTGGTTGGGCTGCCCGAGACCTACCGGAGATAAAGATGATGGCGGCGCAGCCTCGATCCCGTCAATGGATCCTTTCACGGTTGTGAACCACTTTCGAGACAACAAACACTTTCATGAATTACCTGGCTACAGACTTGACGCCGACACGAATGATTGGATCTGCGACGACACTGATCCAGAATTTGTAGCATTATGGACGTGTTTCAGCCCGGTCGTACAGAGCCGCTGGTGGACGCGAGCGTGGACAGTGCAGGAGGCGGTGCTGCCCCCAGAGGCGATAATAATGTATGGCACTTATAGCACAACCTGGTCGGCCATGGCGGAAGAGCAGAGAAACAAGGTTTGGCACCAGAATGAATGTTGCGGTGCAGTCTGGCGTTCGACGCCTCGGCACATTTCATCACTGCTGGATGACGTGAACTTCAACATCTCGCGACTCGAGAGGGTGAAAAATGGCATGTGGCCGTACGATACCGTTTCTGGGGTCCTGAAGGCCTTTTACGGCCGCCGGTCATTCGACCCCAGGGATAAAATCTACGGCTGTCTCGGGGTTTTAAGGTCGCCAAAGCCCGGCAATAGTTTGGATGGTAGTGCTGCCACCAGCACCGCCCCAATGGCTCAGATTGTGCCTGACTATACCAAGTCCGCGGCTGAGGTATATATTGAAGCAGCTCAGGTCATAATGGAAGAACAGGACTGGAGCCCAAGGTCGCTCCTGGGCACCTTTGGGTATAATAGCTCCAGAATCGAGGGCCTTCCGTCCTGGTGTCGGGACATGTCAGAGGCTAGAACGGCCAAGCTGCAGCTGCGTCGCGAGTATGGATCTTACCCCCTCTACAATGCCGACGGCGGCAGACAGGAAAAGCTACGTGTCATTCAGCGTGAAATGCTACTGCACATGAAGGGGATTCAGATCGACACGGTCAAGGCAAGAGGAGACGTATTCAATCCGGAGACGTCCATGTCCTCGCATTCCTACATGGGTAATACACTTCGGGGTTGGATCCAGATGTGTCGCACACATAAAATCTTGATAGACGAACACAGACTCGACGGGCGCTTTTCGAGACTCCTATGTGCCGATATTATCGAGGACACGGTGCTGCACGCCGAGCGACTGCAGAGACTCAAGATTGAAGATGCGGTTTACAAGCGGTGCAGCAAGGACTGCAGCGACTTTCCCTCGGACGAGGCATGGGCCGCGCTCATGCAAGGTGATAAGTCGCAATTGGCAGAGAGCTACCGAGGCGGAATCGAGACCAGTCTGGACTGGATGAGCGTCTACATCAGTGAGTCGGGGTGTCTCGGGCTAGGCTGCGAAGGGTTTGAGGTTGGGGATGAGATCTGGGTGGTTCGCGGGTCCAAGGTGCCTTTCATCTTGCGAAGGATCCCGGAAACACAATATTCGACTGGGGCCTCTCATGGCAGTCTTTGGAAATTTATTGGGGAGACATATTTGGAAGCGGCAATGGATGGCCAACATGCGGTGGGACTTGATACAAACTGTACTGACATTTATTTAGCTTGAGCCAGCAAGCCGATTGCCCTTAGTACTGGATTTCTCCACAATATGTTGTATAGTGAATCACAAGTGCTACTTTGTGCTTTCTTGGACGCTGCATGTGGCATCAATCCAATAAAGACATCTGGTAAAAGGGCGAAGAGTGAATTCGATGTGGAATATCGATTTTTAACACGAGACCTAGTATGGCTTAAACGGACCATCCATATCAAAATATGGCCAATGCATTGGGCGGGCTTGCAACCGCTCCGGGCACCTGGCAGTGGTAATGAGCAAATGACCAGGATCTGATGCCGAACAAAATCTTCACCTACATTCATTGGAGAACTGGACAAAAAGAAAGCATAGCGACCAGTTGAAGCGCAGGTAACGGCCAATTCTTCAAGGTTGAATAGCTCGCCAATGGGCATGCCCCATCCGGCCAAGAGCCATTCATGCAAATGCCAATCAAGTTCTGTGCAAGGCCAAACCTCCAAAGAGCGCGAGTCACCGCAAATGGCCGCGATTTTCTTGGACCAGAGAAACTCCAGCAGCTCCCTCGACGGCTTCAGTCCGACATTGTCTGGCTTGTGCGTCTTGTACAGCTCGTTCAAGCGATGGCGCTTTTCCTCGCTCATGGATTCGTATTGACTGATGTAGCCGAACCGAATAACAATGATATCTCCGGCTCGAAAGACATTCTCATCCATGCCTTGGCTGCGCAGGGTTTCGATGATCTCGTGAAATGGAACTTCGTAAGAGCTCATGGCATCCACATTGCGATTATTTTTCTGAGCCCACGTGTACCAATCAATGAAGATGGCACGGCCTGTAATTCCTCTTGATGATACGTCTAAAACACGCGGATGATTAGCCAACCTATGCATCACTGAGTGAATTATATGCAGCTCTCCCAGCGGGTACATACGCTGAATGCCGTTGGGTATGGGAGAAGCCGCAAACTCTTCGGCCGTTCGCCCCATGTAGTACAACTGATAATAATTAGCGTATTTCTATTCAGAATATTTCACACTTACTGCCTCTTTTTGGTAGGCATAATGCCGAAAGCCATCCCACTGTGAGCTACATTGAGAGTTAAAGGTCCACTTCAGAAACACTTGTGAGCACGCTTCCTTGTTGTCATGATGGGTTGCATACTTCGTCGTCGTGCGCATGTTTGAGTGGGGCTTTGTTGATTGTGTTGAGCTCTAGCAGTTTGCGAGCAAATTTAGGATTGGATGCTGCCGTCATTGACCAGCTGGTTTCCACGTTATTAGATCGGCCAGTCTGGATGACAGATGCAATTGTGCTCACTTCAATGATATTCTCTGTCCAGTCCGGATGCATTCTCTGGCAGCCTTTGCTACTACTTCATCGGTGAGCAAATTGAGCGTACCAAGCTGGTCGTCGGGGCCCCATAGTCCCCATGCATTTCCGTGTGGTCCATTTTTGTCCACAGGCAAATCGTCAAAAGCCGGGTAGTTCGTTGGCACCATGTCTACTTGATTCAAATCTGAACAAGGTTCTGCTAGCATTGGATTCCAGCATGAAAAAAGAAAAACACCCCTCATCCCATCTGTAGATATATACCCTAGCGGCCCACTTCCGAGAGGCTTCCGACCCTAGTTTTGGTGTTAAACGCCCCGCCGGGAGAGCTCCGATGCGAGGGATGGACCCAGTCCGAAAAGTCCGATGGGCCCGAACTCGATTGATTAGAGCCTTTTCAATTTTTTATTTTTTTTAATTTTTTTTATATTTCATTCTTTATTCCCTAGTATACTCTGAACTGAATCATCTACTTGTTAATTCACCTTTTGCCTAAATCGGCTGATGTAGAGAAGCGCGGAGTTAGTGCTTTTATCATTAACCAGCCTAGGTTCACCTGTTTGACCGAAGTCTTCTAATTAATACAAGAAGAAGAAAAAAACACCCAAAATTATCATGATATCATGAGCCTAATAAATCCTCAAGCATACTCAACCCCAGGCTCAGGCTCGTCAACATGTTCACTGGAAAATCCACAGTGTCCGGGGCTATTCCCCGCAGGCCATCCACCCGGCTTTCGCATCACTCCCCATTTTAAGGGTACTAGTGGTGCCTCGGGCTGGGGAATACCATCGGGATGATGGCATGCAGCGGCGATAGCCAGGCTGCAGCTTCCTACAAGCGGAATTGTGCTGGGCAGTCGTAAAATCCCTCCCGTGCCGCTAACGGCTAATACCATGACAAACGATATCAAGATGACAAGCATAATGGCGGCAGGCGAGTAGCCACAAGTAACCCAGAGGGATTGCATGGGCGACTCAATCGCCACGACAAATAAGCTTTGCGATATCATCTAGTGGATAAGAATTGAAAAGACCATGAGCGGCACGCCCCAGCGGTATGGAAGTTGCAGAAAGTAGCGCGATCTTTGCTGCCCTCTCGGATCAGCTGAAACTCTGACTGCTCGTCGTTTGAGGCCGAAGTCGCTCCATTCCTTTGCGGCCAACATGCCGGTAAACAAGCCATTGTATTGGAAATAAAGGAACGAGAAGCAAAACTGGGGAAAGTTTGCAATCACAATAGTCCAAGTAGTCTTATACTTTGAATACTCAAATACATCGGGGAAGCCTGAAATCAGTGCTGCCTCGGTCGTCTTTCCTACCCCTAGTGCCCACAAGCTGGCCATGTCATGAGGACCGGCTATGGCTGTGATGCCCCAGATCATAAGGCCAAGGGTTATTCCAAAAGCAATGAGGTATCTATGAAGAAAGTCAGCGATCGATTCCTGGGCGAATGTCACGGCGAAATTAGGAGGGGCGCTCGCTACATTGACAAACTCGTGATCCAGCGGCGACGGCTCACTGCTGCTCCCCATCGTTGCCGCATCGGGTTCCACTGGCGAGGGCCATTCCAGCTGCTGGAGAACTGGTTAGCGCTCGTGGTTGGTGGCGAATGGTTCGTTGACCAGCGCCGGGGTAGCATCGCCGCTATCCACGGCCATTGCAATGGAGACCATTTCGTTGCTGCTGGCTGTTTCTTCTTATTGCCTTTGATGTCTTGCTTTGTTACCAGGCAGCTTTCAACAGAGTGTCTATCAGGCGAGGCGAGAAACGATTCGATAGCGTCCCCGATCACCAAAAGCAGGCCCCGCGGCGGGCGCAAGACCGTGTACAAAATGATGGCGACTTTGACAGCGTTTGCGATAATGATGTAGGTTATAATGGACGTACTAAAATACAGTCGACAATTCTGAGCGGCGGGCTGGCTGAAGCAATACTTGACCGGTTCCACTCCGTAAGGTTTCCAATTATCCGCATTCTTCTTGACACCAGATACCTGGGTTCTGCAAGGTCTGCTGCACGTGGCATCTGGACAAACCCACTCGTAGACGTCCGGGGGGCAACCTTGGACCCAGTAGGATGAAAAGGAAGAAGAACCTTCAAATATGGGAATGCCGTACAGGCTTGAGTTGGATCCCTTCTCGGTGACGAAAATGAGAGTCGAGTGCGAGGTTTGAAACGCTGTAGCGTATGCTTCGATGCATTCTAGGGCCGTCATGTTCTTAAGGGTGCCGTTGTTGATACCCTCCCATGCCTCTTGGAATGTGCTATCCCGTCCAGTGAAGGTGTAGCCAGATTGCCGTAGAGTGTACTCATGCATTGACGCGTTTACTTGAGCAAAGGAAGCATTGAATATGGATTCGTCATGAGTCGAGTTGTCTTGAATACTGTACATGTCGTACTCGACAGTGACGAGAGAGGAGAAAACAACGGAATTATACCTGTGGATGATCAGAGAGTTTCATGGCCGCGAGGCCTCAAGGACCGTAAAAAAAACCCACAGTAAATGAAGCGGCACCGATGAGAGGATCAGGAGAGACCACAACAAAACTCTCAACCACGGAATTCCAGATAAATTATGAACGCTAGGAACTCCAATGTCCAGCCATTTTGACTTGTCGTGCGCTTTTTGCACATCGTCCCGCGTTGGGGCCGACAAGCACTGCATGCAGTAGTTGCTGGCACCCAGGAGAAATGTGCTCAGGATGTTGATGGCCAGGTGGACTGCGGTGTTTGTGACCCGGGTGTCTTTGCATGATCCGTCCTGTATAATCCTGAGGCCATTTGAATCGCCATCCAAGCTAAACTTCTGTTTTGTCGCCGACCAAATAGTGACAGATAGATTGATCAAGAGCACGACGAATGCTGTGAGCGCGCTCGTCGTGAGACTGAACTTCCACCCTGCGTCGGCCCACCAAGATCTTTTCTTCGGCTTGGTCGGTAAATCAATAGACGATGTGCGAATCGTCAACGCGGCCTCCGTTGTCCCCCCCTGTCGATTGAGGAGGGGGTACTCGTCCTCTTGCTGCATGGCGCCCTATCGACGTGAACGCACAGATGGCTGGGGCGGCAATATCATCAAATAGTGAATTCGATCTATACGACTGGAGCTGTTTTGTTTCTTTCTGCAGAGAGCTAAATCCTAGCCGACGTTTTTGGTTTCTGTCTTCCGCCAGGCCGGCACTTTCGGTCAAGGCATCAAAGGGGCATGCATCGCGCAGCCACTCTGTCAGGTACTAATCCGGCTGCTGACGGCAGGGATTCGGATCCCAGTTTCACGCCCCAAAGATAGCGCCGCCAAAATCCTGTCTTACCCTGGGCGATGGACATGTGCTCTGCTTTTGATTCGCAGACACGTCTCCCAAGGCTGACATCCGTTTGGGTGGGCCAATGCATATGTACATGGGAAATTCCAGGGCAGGGGCAAAAGTCAGCAGCAGCGTCTTAGAGTACGCGAATGCCGTGTTCTCCCCGTATTTGCGTCTAATATTGGAAACATCAGCCTGCTTGCTATGCACCACTTCCAAATCATGACGACGGGCCGTGTGTGTCTGCCGTGAACTATGCCATCGCGAGTTTATGCATCAATCGCCAGCCACCGACTCTTAGATGCGCCTTTTAAGTTGATGGGCACATATGTAGAAAAGTTTTCAATAGGCAAATACCAGTCTGGCGTGACATGGATCCTCCATGACAATGCGCCCGCCCTGCCAGTCCGAATATCGTAATCACCGAATCACCAAAAGCTTGGCGTTCTCGGAACTGAGGAGTTCGGATGCATCGTACGGTGAGATGGAATCGCCCCCAGTTCAAAGACCCTCCGTCAGTCTCACCAAGCCGTGCTAGCTGATGAACCATATTGCATCGATCAGCGCACGTTTAATTTGATACATCAGACTTGGAATCAATTCAGTTCGAAAAAAAAAGACTGATGCTCGTCAATGGGGTTTCCTTTTGCACCTAGAGCGAACATGGCATGTGAAATTGAGCGCCTAGTGGAGTAAATTTGCATCATGATGAGATAAAAAGATCTAAATCTAAATAATGAGGTAAAAGCTTATTTGGGCAATTGCTTATTCAGAAGTGAAGAGCTGATAATTTGTCAATGTTGGCTGAGGTAAGAAGGCAATGGCTCCCAAGAAGTACGCCCAGTACATTATGGTGCAAGGATCATCGTCATCGCACGTGAACAGAGGGCATGGCAGGGCAGGGCAGTGCCAACACCAGGAACACAAGACGCACCAAATTACGGTGACTCAAAATCTGACGCCCCCATGAACCCAAGAATAAATTTTCCATGCTCAAAGTCGGATGTCCAAAGATTAACAAATCCAAGATTTCTGAGAAGCGCGTGCGCGCATGGCCTTGATGAGATTTTACAACGCTTCATAACAGGGCTATCTAGACTTGCCGCCTTGGCAGGATGGAAGGCCCTTGGTATGCCATTTTTCCAGCAGAGAGTTAAGCTCTTCCGTTTCATCAAGTTAGCAATTGTGAAGTCTGTTCAAGTCTGTTCTCCTATCAAGATTCTATCATTCGCTCGTTTTCAAACCACTGCCTTCCGCATTTTGGAATAGCATGGCTAATGGAATAGAAAGTCCATTGTCTCGGTTTTATTATTTTAGATGTCCAAACGA
Organism: Calonectria leucothoes; assembly: GCA_002179835.1. NCBI lineage: Eukaryota > Fungi > Ascomycota > Sordariomycetes > Hypocreales > Nectriaceae > Calonectria > Calonectria leucothoes. Next base: position 136,571 of record NAJI01000011.1, on the reverse strand, counting down.
AAGCTCTGAGGCATAAAGATTAGCATAAAGAAGAACAGAGTATGAATTTCGTTTTGATATCTTACAAGGTAAAGCCAACAGCCAGATAACCTGCAAAGTACACAAATGATGAAGAGATTCTGGATTTCTGTAAATCATTGAACATAGTAGGAATAACGACGGCTTCTTCATGATACGTTGAATTGTCAGTCAGAGTATCCCTTAAACTTGGTTCAATGATTGAAATGGGATAATGCAAATCATGGAGCCTCCCGGATTGAATTTCGACAGCCGGAGTCGAGCCTACGATATTTCCTTGCGGATCAATTGCGGCGACTCGAGCGAACGTGAACGAAGAGTTTGGGACAAGCTCGAAGCCCGTCTCGAAACCCATGCGAGGTGACTCTTTTATTGCACTCTGAGTGCCATTCAAATCTTCAACCTTGTCAGAGGTGTAGAGAAGCTGTAAGGATTAGCACGAAGGGAGATATGGATGATTTGTTTTAAGGCATACCATGACCCATTTGTTAACATTTGTAGCTCCGTTCCAAGATACATATATCGCATCGCGTCCATCTTCGTGGCTGACAGAAATATTAGGCCCCCATTGTGGCTTCCCTTCCCAATCGCCTTTCCAGGCCCGATACGCTACCACTGGAATGAGTCCATGTTCACTTTGAAAAACAATGCTCCTTTGAAAGTCTAATACAATCTGGCCATCTAGCCCATACTCAGTATAAAGAGGGTTTTGTCCCCAGGCAACTAAGGTGCCGCCGTTCTGAAGCCTCTGGACGCCGCCTCTTGTAGCACTATTAATGCCTTGGGGATGGTAATATTCATTGACAACCCAGACGGTCATATTATTTAGATTAAATTCAATCTCAAGACCGCGAGAACATCGACTAGAATCATGAGGGCAAAAGTTATTGATAAGAGCCGAGTTGTCGAAGAGTAGAATACGGTTTGGACTAATAAATCGAGGTTGGTGTTGATAATGGAAAGTTGCGTTTCGACTTTGGCTAATATCGGTGAATTGATTTAACTTTCCACCCATAATCCATTTCGGCTTGGAGGTCTTGCCATCGATCAAAACGATGGAACCAAAGTGTCGGTAGCTAATCAGGTAATCACCATTTGGAGCCTACTTAGACCTTAGCTTTGTACAATAGAACTCAGCTGAAGACACACCTTTTCTACACTATTCATATGACAGTAATCTAGCCAGTCCCTTGCAGTTGAAGCTGGCTTCGGGGCCTCATACGGAAACAGAGTAGTATTGACCGGAAAGTGGGCCAATGTAGAGAATTCAAATACCAGCTCATTGGTAACAGGGTCAATCTCCTGGAAATAACAATTTCTAACTCATTCTCCTTCTATCGGGCCATTAACTAGAGTAAGATCAGTTGAATAAGGTTCAGTGTAGATTTGTATGGCAGTATCATCTTTTGTTAGATAACATTCGTGGGGGTCGTATATGAACGTTTCTGGATTCGCATGTGCATGAACAATGTGCAATTTTTCGTAGTGTTGATTGTATATATGGATTGAATCACCAACGTATGCAGCAAGAACGGGCTGCCCATTCAAATTATATGGCTGTAGTGCTTGCGTATAATCGTAGTTCTCATCTGCCCAGATGAGACTGAGATCTTTGGAGGAGAAGATGCTTGGGCCGTAGCCGTTACCACTATAGGCACCTGTAAGGAAAAAGAATGGAGATGGATCAGCTTTCCCAGGTTCCCAGACATTGACTTGGAAGATGGGTGCTTTGATTAGAGGTGCAGAGTGGAAGCTCTGGGTGGGTAGCATCCCGAGTGATTGGTTTTGATATGTTTCCCAATCGGTGTGCCATGGAACATCGGCCGCCACCACAAGAACTAGTAATGAAAGAAGTAATGAGCACCAAAGATGTTCCAATTTTCTTCTGATCATAAATCGTGACATATTGAAAATGTGACTAATAGTCAAAGAGAGTTCATGAAAAGCGCTGTCAAGTGGGCTATGAACAGACGGGATTAGGATCTGGTAATATGGACGTATATTATGTAGGGATGTTGGAACACATTCCCATGTGAGACAAGTCCACGATGACGGGAATCGTTGCCCAGGTTAAGGCATCTGTGAAGTGTGGAATGTCAATTGTTTGACAACATTCCTGTATTAAAAGGGGGCTATGTACCGACAGAGGCATGTGAAAGTTTGTTGCAATGCAAGATGGTAAGATAAGCCTGCCAACATAAAACCAAAACTGAAGCTCAATTCAAATAATCTTTAGCAACATTTATTACGATTTATGGTATCCTCCGATGTGCTCCAAGCGATTGGTATACTGAGATAATGTTTAGACGGAGTTTTGGAAAGAGTCGACTGCAGTCTCCCTTCGATTTTGGAGACATCATTTGTTGCTGAAATTGGATTTTTGATATTGGAATGCAATCTTGTGATACGGGACTAAACTTGTTTCAAAATTAACTACATACAAAATTAAAGACAACTGGATCTTTTCTTCCACCCTAATCTACTCATGCTTACTTTTTTTACTCCAAGGTTTTTATTTTCAACAGGCTTTGGACATTAATCAGCACTGATGACAAAGTGGCTCGCTAAGCGTTCATTAGCATGGCTCGCGCTGTTCCAGGCTTCCTTAGCAGTAGAGACGATTAAGTCACCATTCTCAGTCGTTTCCGATCCAAAACTAAGCGACCTGTTTGACAACGCCTTCAACAGCATATTCCTCGATACTGGATCAGCATACAATGGCACGCCTGGAGCCAATGGAATATTTTACAATGGACCGAGTGGGCTTGCAAAAGGGGCAATATTATCAACTGGAAATGTCACTGATGCTACTCCCGGCGGAAATCCGAATACAAACCTGGGCTTGACTGATAACCAACTCTGTCCTAATGGATTGGATGCCGCCGTCTTCAATGCCACTTTTGTAGGCGAGCCTGGCATTAAATATGCACAGATCAACTACATCTTCGCAACTAATGAGGGATCGTGAGTAAAGTAAAAGCTTCATATTATTATGAGAGGTGCTAATAAATAGGTAGAGGGTCATCCACTAGTACCCGCCCCAATGTTGCTGATGATATAATGCGAATTGTTGTTAATGATGTGGAGGAGGTGGAGCTCCTGGCTTCATCCAAATCCCTGATACTCGACTCAGAGGCTAGTGGGTTGGCGTACCGTATGGCTACATCCTTACAGAGCCACCGTGTTGAGCTAAACACAGATGGTTATTCAACGAGGATCTCCTTCGTTGTCTGTGATTCAAGTGATAGTCTGTACGACTCGGTTATACTTTTCAACATAGTGCCCGATTCGACTTCACTGGTCCGTAGGCGTATCGCACAAGCACCTACGCCTATGCCTACTCCAACTACATTCTCCTCAAGCACATCTAGCGCCTCAGACTCATCTAGTACCTCGGATTTATCCAGCACTTTAATCTCGTCTAGCACGACAGACCTATCCACCACGA